>JAVYIG010007199.1:0-105710 GCA_035222895.1 Strongylocentrotus droebachiensis | reverse complement strand
GTCAAATAAATGATTGTAGCGACAGTAATGCAGCATTGTGCATTGCAATGTTTAGTTTTGTTTGTTAGCGTTGAGCCCACCTACAGTATGCTGTGGCATAATTTGCTCAATTTTTTATATGAGTTACATGTATGTAGAGGTGTCATAGTTGAGTGCTTTAAGCACTTGACTTGAAATGCAACTTGAACAGGCGGCACACAATATGATTTGTGCCAATTTTTTCTTCTTTTTTTCTTCACCTTTTCAAATTTCCCTTTTTTTTTTCTTTTTTTTTTTTGGGTGGGGGGGGGGGGGGGGGGTTCCCGCTGTATAGCTGAACAGGCCTTTACAGTTGACCTCAAATCATTCTCTCTTACAATCCTTTGTAGAGAGTAATGTTGTTGCTTACCTTCTAGTACACTAAATGATAAAACATATTCTTAGTACACATTCAATTTATACGTAAGAAAATAGGCTCTGTTATTTTCATTAAAAATCCCATTGAGTATATTGATAGTTACTCTGTGATGTAATACATCATCAAGCGACCCAACTACAATTGGTCAACAAAGTGTACAATACTAGAAATCCTCTTACAGTCTTACCAATTAACCAATAGCAAGCAAGGTCTCATTGACCCCACATGTCAATAAACATCTATTGTGTGCTCTGATTGGTCTGTTGATCTATAACACACCTGAGTGGGCAGGTCCCATTGTGCGGCAGGTTCATTCATATGTAAATAATACTATCACGTTGTTTGCAGCGGCGGGCTTACTTGTTCATTGTGCGATAGAGAGATATGCTCCTCACAAGTTTGGACTTGCCAAACTTTAATGAGGTAGAGGAGATACAAGATATCATATTTATAATCACATGGTTCAATTCCATTCACCATAAACCCATGGCAGGAATACATACTTGCTTCCCATTTGTGTGTTACTAGCCTAAAAGACCCCACATATTAAATATACATGTATGCACCATATTGGATACCCTGAGATACATTTGGCTGAGGTATTATGATTTGAACTTTTGAAGTTTTTCATTATCAGAATATTATTACTTCAGTAAGGAAGAATATTGATTATTTATCTGGTGAGCTTGATTTTGTCATAAGCTGTATATGTTTAGGATTAAAATATGTGTCAAACCATTTTCTGGGGAATACCATTTTCTTTTGCTGGTGGAAACTTGGAACATTTGTTTCTCTGATGAATTTGATTATTAATATTGTTTTCAGCTGCAGGATAAATGGATTAGAATTTGTGTTCTGGGGAATTCCATTTTGTTTTACTGGTGAAAACTTGGAACATTTGTTATCTGGTGAATTTGATTATTGTCATCAGCTGTTGAGGAATAGATCAGAATTTGTGTCAATTAATTTGTGGGGAATTCCATTTTTTTCTGCTGGTCGAAACTTGGAAATTTGTTTATCTGGTGAATTTGATTGTTTTCATCAGCTGAAAAAGAATTGATAAGAATTTGTGTGAAACCATTGTGGGGATGGGGAATTTCAATTCCTTCTGTTGGTGGAAACTTGGAACATTTGTTTATATGGTGAATTTGATAATTGATATTGTATTCAGCTGTAGATGAATGGATAAGAATTTGTGTCAATTAATTTGTGGGGAATTCCATTTTTTTCCTGCTGGTCTAAACTTGGAAATTTGTTTATCTGGTGAATTTCATTATTGTCTTCAGCTGTAGATGAATGGGTTATAATTTGTGTCAAACCATTGAGGGGAATTCCCTTTTCTTCCGCTGGTCAAACCTTGGAACATTTGTTTTACTTGTGAATTTGATTATTTTCATCAGCTGCAGACAAATGGATTAGAATTTATGTCAAACCATTGTGGGGAATTTCATTTTCTTTTGCTGGTGGAAACTACATGTAGGAACATTTGTTCATCTGGTGAATTTGATTATTGTCATCAGCTGTATATGTTTAGGATTAGAATATGCGTTAAACCGTTTTCTGGGGGATTATATTAATTTTTGCTGGTGGAAACTTGGAACATTTGTTTATCTGGTGAAATTGATTATTAATATTGTCTTCATGCAGCTGAAGGATAAATGGATTAGAATTTGTGTTCTGGGGAATTCCATTTTCTTTTGCTGGTGGAAACTTGGAACATTGTTTATACTGGTGAATTTGATTATTGTCTTTGGCTGTAGAAGAATGGATAAGAATTTGTGTCAATTAATTTCTGGGGAATTCCATTTTTTTCTGCTGGTGGAAACTTGGAACATTGAAGTTATTCATAGGGGTATATTTAGACAGTTTGCTGAAATAGACTCTTTGATCATTGTTCATTAACTTCATTTGACATGTAGGTAGTCCCAAAGTGACTGATGTTTCATATTGTACGATTTTGTTTGTGTTTATATAGCAATTATTGATGTTTTTAGAAGTATGTGCATATTTTTTCTTTTCATGTGCAACTTTTGTGCGTATTTTTCAATATATATAAAATTATAAATGATACTTTATTTATCAAGTTGATGTTCTGTATGTAAGGCAAAAAGAGGGTGTAATAAAAAATAGAATATAATGATATGTTTCGTTTCCCTTTATGGTGTACATACTACATACATGTACATGGGTGCGGCTGTATTGGCAGGTCTTTGTTTAATCCTCCCTTTACCATTTTTCCAGCCATCCGTAATGATTTGGGGTGGCGTTTCACAAAACTTGTCATCAGTGACAAATTACATTTTTTGTTATAAGCATCTGAATTCCTTGCTTCTGATTGGTTATCAGGAGATTTGTCACTGATTTTAGTCATTTGTCATTGGAAAAAGGCTTTGTGAAACGGGTCCCTGATGAATCCATACCATCTCCTCCTCTATATCCTGGATCTCATGTTTAATTCATACAAGTTATTTTTATCTCTCCCATCCAATATCTTCATAGTTTTCTTAGAAAACACATTGATTATCAGGTTTTTAAGTTAACCCTATTCCTTTCCCCTCTCTCTCTCCCTCTCCCTCTACCAGGTAACTTTCCAGCCATCAGCGACGACCTGGTGAATTCATACCATCTCCTCCTCTGTAGCCTGGATCTCATGTTCGCCAATGCGGTGCTGGCAAACAGGCGCGACCTCTTGAACCCTGAATTCCAAGGTAAGCTTGAAATCGGACCCCTCGCTTTAATATCCAGGGTTGCCCTGCCCTCTTCTCTCTTGACAATTTTTTTCTCTTTTTGTCACGCAACTTTATTTTCTTGTTTTTCTCTTTTTGAGAGGGGTGGGTTGTGAGAATGAAAGAATGACATTGTATTTTTTGTTCTTTTGTTTTCACTCATTTTATCTTTTTACTTTTATTTGAAATTTTTCCTTTTTTTTCCTTTTTCTTTTATATATAGTTTATGCATTTATTAAATATCGCCCATAAGTTTCTTAAATAATTTACAGTAATTTCTTGAAAGAAAGGAAGGTTTGTACTTTGCTAAGAGGGTGGACAACAATATATGCTCTAATTTAATCGCTCAAATGCCAGTTTCTTAGACTCACTGCTTGTAATATTAGGTGTGAAACAACCATTTGTTTGTCACTTTTTGGCGCTTTTTACTAATGTTGCATGCATTGTTGTAATGCTTCGGAGATCATTCAATTTTTATGCAGCTGTGATTCTCTAATTCTTTACAACAGCTGCAAATCTCGACAATCACACTTTAATAAAGCCTCCTAAGCTGTAACTGCCAAAAGTCAAAACTGCTAAATGTAAGGAGTATCTAATGCAGCCTATTTCATGAAGTGACTTTTTGAATTTTGACCTCTGTAGTGTAACTGATCCCGCCCGTTTCAAACCCTCTGAGCATATATTCAGTGAACCTGAGTATACTCTTTCTTTTCAATTTCATGGTCTAAAAATAGTTCTCTCATTCTCAGCCGAGAGATTTATTGCCGATCTGATTAGTTTGTGTTATTCATAGTAAAGTTATACAGAGCATGAATCTCTAAATCTTCTATGCAATCAAGTTTGTATATGGTCTATGGAAGCTAAATAAGTCATGTGTAATACTAATGAAAATACACAACATTTATTAGGCGCTTAATACAGTGCTTTCTAAGTGCACCATTGTCTGTCTACAAATTACCATCCAAAACTTATGATTCAGAGCCCTATAAAATGCACACTGTGTTCCTTTTCAGAAAAAATATTTGCTAGAAATTCAAAAAACAAATATAAGCTATACGATCCTGAAATTGGCAACACATATGATTCAAAACTATTATTTTTCTATCAAAATAGGCACATTTTCGAGCAATTTGAGACATTCCCTTCCAGTACAGTACATTGTTTTTAGAGACATTACAATCTATTTTAACAATATAGAAATAAAAGACAAATATTATTGTTGCCAATCTGAAGAAGATTATGTGATCAATTTAGCCCTTAAAACAAATCCTGTCCTGAAAGGATTAATAAAGATTAATTTCTTGGCGGATTGTGTGTAGAACTAGAACTTGTGCACAATGACAACATAGTAATTGTATTTGGTGAAATATATAGACCTATACATGTACGTCACTGAAGATGTCAGAAGTTTAAAAGTAAAAAGAGAAACTGAGCTTATCGGAATGTGTGAATGATGAACATGGGGTCAAAGTTCATCTATTTTCAATGTTTAGACCTCCTGCAGAGTAACCATTATTTATAGGAACAAAACAGTTTCAATGTTCTTTCATGCTACTCAAATGTGATCTCATATCATTTGTTTGTAGCCAGAAGGGTTGTAACTCTGTGTTAACATAATTTATAGAGTTTGATGCCTTCTGGCCCCTAACAGACAAAAATGTAAATGTTCCCATTTTCTTTAAAAATGCACCAACATTGATCAGTCCTGACATATTTACTCCTGTTCATGAACTATAGAGTGGTGCAGTGTGACCTCATTAAAACTAGGTTTTTAGAATTTCTCAATTTTTTTCTTCATTTTCCGAAAGAGCATCTAAAATAATGTCCGAATGTCGAAAAACAATTGAATATATTAAGTAATGGCTGAGATATGACCATCTGATTAAATAGATGTCCTAATTGTCCTATGGGAACTCAGTGTTATAGTGCTCTGGTTCATAACATTATTGACATTGTTTATGTCCTCTCTCCCCCTCCCCTTTCTCTTGTCCCCCTGCCCAGGCCTCCCAGAGGGCTACACGAGTCGTGACTACAGGGTCCCATCGGAGGCCCCCTGCATCATAGACAAGCTGTGTGAGGTCCACGACGGGCTGGTCCTGGAGGCCAAGTCTATCAACGAGCACTATTGGAAGCCACACATACAGAAACTCATAGACGACGAGGTAGGAACTTGGATTTTTCTCAAAATTAGACTTCTGACCAGGGGGGTGTTTCACAAAGATCCTAACTCGAAGTTAACTCTAAGTTCGACTTAAAAATTATTGAGAGCCGTTTGTTGCCTTAAAATAAAATATATTCAAAAGAGAATATTCAAGTATTTTAGACTTTTCATGAATTCCACATCAAGAACATGAAGTCTCCCATGATAATAGAAATTATGAATGATTTGAATCAACGTTTTATGCCTTTTAAAATATCTTTTACAAAATATTTTCAAAGATGCTAACGGCTTTCCATAATTGTTAAGTCCAACTTGGAGATGAGTTCAACTTAGGATCTTTGTGAAACACCCCCACGTGTTGAATTAAATTTTCATTAAGTGAAACTGAGAGCTAGCCCAAGGAGAAGTTTCATGTGGTTTTGAAAGAGAAGCTTTTTATTTGGCAAGAAATATTTTTTTTTGCTAATGCATACAGATAAAATCCATCAAATTTAATGTAGCCTTTGACTTGTATCCGACTGAAGGATAAAATCAAAAATCCTTCTGAAAATGTATGAACAGAATCAAGATTTCAGAAAGTTACTAGTACTGGTAGTATCAATATCGTATGTCCTTCTCTGCATATCTCTCTCCTGTCAAAATGTCACTTTCTATATACATTTGTTGTATTTTTTTAAAATATTTGTTTTAATCTGACTTATTATATATTTTCTCCTACTATCCTCCCATCTCTGTCCTCTTTTCTTTCTTCTCTCCTTTATCTTCCAATCTTTTCTCTTTCTTCTCTTTCTTCTCTTCTTTCTCTACTTTCTCCTTTTTCCTCTCTATATATTATTTTTCTCGCAGGGTTTGGAAGGGAACCTTGAGAAGCTCTCCAACATACTAGATACCAATAACTTTGAATTTAACAAGTGAGTAATGTGTTCTCTATTTGTAATGTGCTAATAATTTGTGTAGGTGTGAATATCTTTCTTGTCTCTCTCTTAATGTTTTTGTTGAGAAAATCATTTTGCACATAAGGTTGAAGCACAAGATATAAGTATTTTCTAAAAAGGTGTTACTAATATTTTGCCAGGTTTAAGACTAAATTGATGTACTCATGCCCTTTGGGAGGGCGTTAATCCTCAATTATTAAGTTTCCTTGGTTAATATTTATAGCCACAGATCCCCTTTTTGCTTATTTTCCAGCTTATACTTGCATCCATTGCAGGAGTCTGGTAAAATGGGAACATAATCATTTTAAATTTGTACAAACCTGTACGCCTTGTTTGTTTGATTTCCTGTGAAATGTTGGGACATGAGAACAAAAAGGTGCGTAGCCCATTCATTGAATCTATTGCAAAGAGAATGGAAAATGTATGAGGACATTGGTTCATCAATATTAACTAAGTTTTGCACCCCTTAATTGTTTCCACGGCAAGAGCATATGAAAGAAGGACAAAGATTATGTTTAACAATTACCGACAAACTTGTGCATAATCTTTTCACCCATCGCAAAATTATATGCAAGAAATATGAGGAATATGTTCTGACAATAAATACTGACAACTTTATGTGTTGTCTGTCCATAGCAAAAGCATCTGCAAAAATTATGAGGAGTATGTTCTAACGATCGGTGACTTTGACGAGAGGATCTTCCTTGATAAGGACGCTGACGAGGAGATCGGTACACCATCCAAGTCTGCTGCCCTCAGGGAGACAGAGGAGGCCATGAGGAAACCTACGAGCCAAAAGGTAACTCTTAAGCTAATTTATTCATCATCGTAGAGGATTGAATGTTGAATATGTGCTTAAATAAACATTACCCATTTCAAGAAAAATGTTTTTAAATATATATATTTAGAAGTAGAGGAATATGTATTCAAAAGAAAACTTGACATAACTTGACATACATGTAATTAGCCCCATCACCATTGATAGAAATGTACGTAAAGAGGGTATTCTCATGACTATTCTCCTTGTTGGTCATCCCATCTTATTCAGACCAAGGACCTCTGTCCACCCACCCCACTGACCAACCGGCGTTACCTCAAGGAGAAGGATCCCGAGATCACCCCAGTGTCCACTGCCACCCAAGCGGTCAGCAAGCTCCAAGCCCTGCTGACCGGTCGTAAGCTGGAGGCCAGCGAGCTTTTGGAGGGTATCTTCAAGGACTGTTCAGAGAATCCTGCAGAGGGTATTGCCAGTAGAGTCAAGGAGATGGGAGAGATCTTCTGCCAGAAGTACACACAGGTAAATACGAAGATCTTGTACAGTCCAAAGGCAGGGCTCCTCACTAACGGCTTTTGGAAGGGAGTCTGGATTGAACTTTTTACAATCTGTATGCATGAGCCCTATGTAATAACTACAAAATCTTGTTTCGTTTCTTCAAATTGTTTTTAAGCACTCATGTGTGAAATATGCATCATATGAGTTGCATCAAATAAAAGAAGAGGATCTAAGCTTTACAACTATGTGTCATTTATTAATTATAGTTGTGATTAAGTTATGATAAAGCATCAATAATTCTCGGTTTTGTTTTATCTGGGACGCACTGTATATCTTCGTTTCCATTTCTAGGCAATCATCATCATCTCGGTCATCAGCACGATCATTGCCCTCTTTATTTAAAAAATCTGTCTAAAACATAATTTCTCCATTTTCTTACCCTAGGCACTCGATGAAGGAAATGCCGGATCACCGCAAGACTTTGCCAAGCGAAGATTAAAACTGGCCGAGAATCTCTATTACAAAGTCCTTGAGAACATCATGCTAGCAGAGAAGAGGAGATTAAAGAATCTCACAGTAAGTCCTAGATTTTACAACCAATCCAGTTGATTGAACTATATTGCAATTTAAAGATATCAGTTGCAAATCTCTACTAAAAGATATGATATGACAATTTTGGGATTAATTGGAAGACTTGCAATCAATCTGAATCATTCACAACTCATATAGAGTGCTTATAAATGCAAAATAATTATTTGATTTTAAATTTCCAAATTTTGATGCATTTCCTAATTTTTCCTAATCTTTTTCTAAACAATGATAATGCCATTGATGCTCCCACACTCCTAAGCTTAAAAAACAACTATCCAACCTGGGTTTTTAAATGGGTCCCATGGGACCCCCTTAACCCTGCCACACCACGCTATCTACGGGATCTTCATCACCACGATGGCGAGGTGTGGACTTCAAGGTATATTCAAGGTAGGTTTATTTTGGCCTCGACGCATTAGTATGGCTGAAAATAAGATCAATTTGAATGTGTATAAATTGGTTGAGTGATTCTTGGTGTTGCATAATTATTTCTTTTCTCATAGATGTTAATATATGAAGGCAACCTCAAATATTGAATTTCTTCTTCTTTTTCTTTGTTGGATAAACAGCATCTGTTGGAGCATGAGCTTTTCCACCGATCTCTCTTTGCCTGCTGTTTGGAGGTTGTCATATTCGCCTACAACTCTCAGAGGTGAGAACATCTTTGATAAACTCAATAAACTTGTTAAAGGGAGTGTAGCCTGACACAGGAGTCGATCAGGTATAATAGGACTATGGATGGCGCGACAGGAGCAATCACTTGCTTGCAACATATGCAAAACTGAAGCGTTAGGAGAACTCTGTTCTTTTTCGCGAATGCTGACCATGTAGAGATTAAGTCGCTGACTACTGTTAATCAAGTCCATTTGTTAAAGTGCAGTTGTCCAAAAGAAGGCGTAGATGGCGTTAACCAGTATTTGCCAAGCTACACTCCCTTTAAATGCAGTCTTTGAGAAAATTTGTAGAACGGAGAAACCTTTTCTTCAGAATCGTGATTTGAGGTCAAGGTGGTAATGCTGCATGCAGAAAATATGCTGTGCCTGTAGAATGTCATTTTCTCACACCCAAAGGGCCTCATCTTACAAAGAGTTGATATTTATCGCAACTTATTTGTGATTTATATCAATGGCAACTATGTACATAACATATAGGAGATTGTAAACTTGCGATTTGATTAGGATCTATCGCAACTCTAGGCCCAAAAGTTTTATTGATGGAAATGATAGGGATTGTTTGTATCGATTGATATTTCTACTTATCCATCTTTTGTCCCCTTATCTCATTTTCATGTTTCAAGAATAGCTCTACGGTTGTTCTATACATTCATTTCTAGTATTTTCAATTAAATTTGATTTCTTTTATTTTTTTATATTTTTTTCCAAATCATTAAAAAGTTTACATCAAATACAATTCATGTACAGTCACATAATAGGAAATAAAACCGATGAATTGCCCCAAGACAATAGATACCATAGATTGTAAATAGTGTAACAGTCATATTTGTAATAATATGTCCATCCTCCCTAATCTTACGTGGGCTGCCTAAAAAATACAAGTAGCTTTAGGATAAAATGCATGTTTTCCTGACGTTTAATATAATCCTTTATGGTGTTTTTTTTTGTTTTTTTACTTAAGCCATGTACTTTTATTGCTCGATATCTTACTTTTTTCAGGACGTTTCCATGGATACTGGAAGCCTTTGAGATCCCTGCATTCCATTTCTACAAAGTCATTGAACTCATCCTCAGGGCTGAAGAAGGACTCTCAAGGGATATCGTCAAGCATCTCAACTTTGTAAGTTTTATTTGTATTCAGCAAAAGACATAGTTTTGTCCTTTTTACTTACTTTTAAGGGACTTGAAATCTTTGTCACTACCAGTGCATGTATTAAGAACTACTTTTAGAAGTTTCTTGTGTTCACCCAATAGCAGGTTTTGTCAATTATGACCAACATTTCCCTCACCCAAAGACTATTCGAGATACTAGGGGGATATTTCTTGATGAGACCACACAGAGCTGCCAACCGTTACGAAAAATTCGTTTTTGTTACGAAAATCCGAAGGGAATACGAAAATACGAAAATGCCTTCCAAAAGTCCGAATTCATGAGAAATATCGTCTGCTTACTTTAGCATGTAGTATATGTTCACTGCTACCGAATTCTATGTAAAAGCAAACAAAATAAGGAGCAGCGAAAAGATTGGCTTAGCAGCGCGCATACCTTGCAGCTGCATGCGATATGACTAACGGGACTTCACTGCTGACCAGCTCGGCGGTCCCGGCGCCGCGAGGTGTGAGCGGACGCCGGAGTCGAAGATAGTCGAGTCGCGCAGTGGAACATCGAAGGACCATTTCGGTGAACCAATGCCGTGGATATTGACACAGAATGGCGGGAAATTAGCAAAAGAAGACCAAGAAATGTTCACAGAAGTACTATAAGACCGAATCCAGTATCGGAAGTCTGAAAGAGAAATTCATCTTGCATTTTGCAGCTGCATGCGATATGCCTACTGGGATTTCACTGCAGACTAGGCCGGCCGGTCCCGGGCGCGCGATGTGTGAGCGGACGCTGGAGTTGAAGATAGTCGAGTCACGAGGTGGAACATCGAAGGACGATTCAAAGTTTCAAACAATGCGTGGATATTGACAAGGAATAGGGAAATCAGCAAAAGAAGACCAAGAAATGGTCTCAGAAGTACATGTATAAGACCGAATACAGTATCCAGTAGCCCTGCTGTAGATCTATTTTGAGGTCTGAAAGAGGTATTCATCATGCATTTTGTACAATTTGTCTACCAATGTTATTTACCTATGGGAATTATTTAACTAAATACACATGTAAAATGCTCCAAAATAAGGCTCATATTGCACCAGAGAGCATCTAGAACCCCAGGGCCCTAAGGTGAGCCCTGGACCCCGGCCGCATAGTCGGGCGCTCCGCGCTCGAGATGTGCACAATGCGCACATTATTTGGTGTCGTTTTCAAATCCTCCCTATTTCCGATTTCCAAAAGTTGGCATCTCTGGTGTTGGTATGTCTGATTTATTCCACAGTTTGCAACAGTATTTATCCTCTTTCTTTCTTCTGGGTTAATTTTTGTTGTGTTATTTGGTGTGTTTCACATCAAATGTATCAGTAAAATATGGTCTTTACGGTATGCATTTGCGCTGCGTTACGACATCAATAGGTTTTTAATAGGTGAAAGGAAGGCCGGTTGAAAAATACTAATTTTGATGGTAAAATACTAATTTTGGAGGTGCTGAGTACTAATTTGTACTTCCAAAGGTTGGCAGCTCTGGACCACAGGTTTGCTGTGTACAAGACTTAAAACTAATTCATGGTATTTCCAGCAAGTCTGGTGTCTGACGACCATCTCCCTTTAATGAAAAAAAAACGGGAGCAACTGCTGCAGGAGCAAACTGGTCACTGTCATACAACTGTTGTGTGGTTTTGGGGGGTAGTTACTTAATATGTGGTACATGTCTACAATTTACATTAGTGACCAAGAATTCTCTTTATCTTTCCACAGATCGAGGAGGCTATCCTGCAGGACTACGCTTGGCGCAGTGACTCGCCTCTCTGGGACCTCCTGCAAGACTCGAGCAACCAGGGCGTGCCCACCTGTGAGGATGCTACGATACCGGGTCAGACGGATGGAGGAGTAGTGGGAGGAGGAGGAGGAGGTGGGAAGGGGGCAACCACCGGTCAAGCTACCTCATCCTCATCAAACTCCAGTCAGGGGCAAACCCTCCTCTCGCCCATCGTCCATAAGAGGGTTGTCCAGCTGGGCGGAAGAAGTGAGTTGGTTCATCTTTTATTCTGGTTTCACTATTTTAAAAACTATTCATCAGTTGATGCAGATGATAATGGTTGGATCAGAAGCTAATGATATAAATAACAATAGTATGTTTATTGTGAATGTTGTTGTGTTTTTGCTTTTAGTAATAGCAATCACTCAAGAACAGACTTTAATCACCAACAACTTTTTTTTTATTTTTTTAAATAAATATATAATGTGGATAACCATGGTTACGTTTATAAACTATGTAAATGCACAACTGTATAATACAAAACTACTTTTTGTTGTAATGTTAATATACAGATAGTTTATGCCGGTCTAACCATGTATCCAATTTTATGCAATAGCAACATTTTGATAAATGAAATTATCTACTTTTTTTAAAGTGTTGATTGTGCTTTAAATTGTTTCTATGCTCAAAACTAGATATACAGTCAAACCTGCTTTAGTGACCACCTGTCTACAAAGACCACATTTTTTGTTTCCCTTGAAAATGGTTTCTCATTGAAACACGTACTAAAGGAACCTGTACATGAAGACCACCTGCCTATAAAGACCACTTTTCTTGTCTCCCTTGGGTGGTCTTTATAGACAGCTTTCACTGTACCTCGATCACGTATTAATGTCACCTGTCATTGCTCATGTTACAGCGGAAGCTATCCTCCAGTCGCCTACCTCCGCCCATGATAGATTCAGCTCTCCGTCTCCAGGCAGCGCCAGACGTCGTCTCTTCACTGCCGATGCTCCAACGACATCATCATCTACGAGCACATCCTCCAGCCCGACTGAAACAACCATTAGAAGTAGGTTTGTGTTTGAGCCTTCTGTGTTCAGGGGGTGTTTCATAAAACTTGTCATCAGTGACAAATTACAGTTTTGGTTAAAAGCTAGTGAAATCCTCGTTTCTGATTGGTTATCAGCAGATTTGTCACTGATTTTTGTCATTTGTCATTGAAAAAAGGCTTTATGAAACACCCCCCAGGTTGAGTTTAAAATTGTATAAGATAAGCATGTATTTATTATCTTGCTCTACTTGTTTGTGCTTTGCTTACTTTCCCACTACCTTCAGGGAGGGTGGGGGCACTTTGAAATTCAAAAAATCTATTCCTTGAATATACCTTGAAGCCCACACCGCGCCATCGTGGTGATGAAGATCCAGTAGATAGTGTGGTGTGGCCGGGTTAAGGGGGTCCAATGGGACCCATTTAAAAACCCAGGTTGGATAGTTGTCCTTTGAAGCTGAGGAGTGTGGGAGCATCAATGGCAGTTTGTGGCAGCCTGTTCCATTTGCTTACAACTCTCTGGCTATAGAAATGTTTCCTGATGTCAAGGCAGCTTCTTGTTTTGGCTAGCTTCATGGAATTACCTCTCGTTCTTTCATAGTTAGCAAACTGAAAATAATTCTCAAGTATTGTTTTGTAGGCTTGTTTTAATGGTTTCACTATTGGGTTTTAATTATTGCCAAACTGTCTCAATAGAAAAGACTCTTAATTGAAGAGTACTTACAGACATTGTAACTGAAATTTACGACTTAAATATGTCAACTGTTATCTTTTTTTTTTAATAGATCAAATTTTTCATCTGTTTTCCAAAAATTCTAAAACTTTATTGTAGATGGATTGTGTTTTTATATTATATAAAACAATATTATTCACTAGTTCTTAGAATTCTGTGAGAATAATCCTAGACCATTGAGTTTCTGTGACGTGATGATTTGCCATGCTAATACTGAAAGTTCATTGCCCTTTCCAGGGCTCTGGGGCTTTGTGAGTTGAAAGCTCTTCATACAAGGAAGGAGACGTGTAGTCTCTGACCCTCTGATCACAGAAACACAATGGCTTCGTCATGACCACTTGCCTATAAACGTTTATATTGTAATTTAACATTAGTTGTTAGTGTCCAAAAAAATTCTCACTCTTTTACTTCCATTAAAAGTCCATGATCTTGTCATGCTTTCTGTAGCTTTTATCCTCATCTTTAACTAGAGCTAACGGGTGGTATTCTCGAAAGCAGACTAACTTTAGTCCATGGTTTAATCCACCGACTAAGTATGGAATGTCAAGTGTCCATTTGAATATGTTTTTGAATAATTTAATCTGTCACTAAATTAAAATTAAAATGTTTTCATTAAAGAAATATTTTGTAATAACATAGTTAATTACAACAATAAAAATATGTTATCATAGTAATTAAGGAACATATCAAATTATTCAAAAATGTATTCATATGGACACTTGGCATTCCATACTTAGTCAGAGGATTAAACCATGGACTCAACTTAATTCGCTTTCGAGAATACCGCCCAATGTCTTTAGGTTTAATTCTCTGAACAGAACGTAAAACTCCCTCAATGATGTGTTTACTTTATAGTCACATCCTCATCATCATCATCAGTGACCAGAGCAATGACGTTCACAGATGTACAATCCACAACAGGTACCACATTAAGCCCTACCACCTCGGCATCATCGACCAGCAACTCCACCGTTGTTGTCTCTCCAAGGAAGCAACAATTTGTTGTCGTGCATGGTAAATTACATTTCTTACATTTTCTATGCCTTTGCCCCCACTAAAGGTGGTGCCGGAGGCATTATTTTACCTTTTGTGTGTGTGTGACCACTCCAATACTGATCTGACTACAACACTGTTCAAATTTCAACTTTTCAAATTTGTATTGTTCTACATTTTACAAAAAATAAAGACATACATATAAAATAAGAAATTATACAATACATGTAGTATAAATGAGCACGTCTCAATGATTCTCAATTCATACAATAGATTAAGTAGAATGTGAGGAACCTATTAAAAATAAGTTTTGCAGAAGAAAAAAACGAAGCATTAGAGAAGGTCGTGATTTAGAGAGGAGACATTCAAAACACAATGGAATAAAGAAATTTGTATACAAAATAATGCATTAGCACCATTACCCAGAGTCACCCGGAGGAAAATGAAAACTTGAATTATTGCTGACTTAAAAGATGACAAATCATCCATGGTGTGGTTTTGACAGGTTACTCAGCATTTATTTCAAAATGGCAGGAAACCACATATTTTTAGACGTAGCTAAAAGCAAATGACGGACTCCTTGCCAGGATCTATTTCTGGAAGGAACCTGCACCGTGCAATTTTAATATCCATACAACTATTTAGGGTCAAATTTGGTACTAATTGTCATTTTTTTTTCTTTTTTTTCCAAACTGTTCATCGGAAACTTTGTTGTAGATGGATCGTGTTTAAATATTTCTCTTATTGTTTACTAGTTCTTAGAATTCTGTGAGAATAATTTTAGAGCATTAGTTTCTGTGACATGATGATTTGCCATGCTAATACTGAAAGTTCATTGCCCTTTCCAGGGCTCTGGGGCTTTGTGAGTTGAGAGCTGTTCATACAAGGAAGGAGACGTGTAGTCTCCGATCCTTTCTGATCACAGAAACACAATGGCTTCGTCATGACCCCCTACCTATAAACCAATGAACAGATTCAGTTGACTCGTTATATCTAATTACTGTATGAAGCTGATAATAGCCCTTCTACAGCTTGGATCGGACTAAATATCAAATAAAATGTTATTTTCATATGTATTCATGTTCATGATTCCATAATGCAATTCTAGAATACTTGGTAATGTATTGGACATAACTTGAACTCGCCCTCACCATGTTGAATGATAAGCTATATACAGTGAAAACTCATTGTAATGAGGTCCTTGGGACCATGGAAATAACCTCGTTATATCAGGTATCTTGTTGTATCAGGGTAAAAAAAAGATATATATATATACCAGCAAAATCACCTTGGTATAACAGTTACCTCGTTATATCAGAGATCTTTATAATGAGTTTCCACTGTACCACGATCCTTGCCAAAGTTAAAAAATGACCTCATCACATCCATCATCTTTTAAAACTTATGTCTCATCCACCTTTAGGCATTCAAGGAAAGGACAGTACGGGTAACGCCCGACTCATCGTCAGTCCGGTCAAGGTCATCTACACGTCTTCACCCGCCAAGGTCAAGACCGCAGAAGGAGGAGAGGCAGGGTCAAGCGGGACTGCTGCCGTCCCGGTTCCCAGGCCCAAGAGAACGGGCTCCATTGGTATCTTCTTCAGGAAGGTGAGAAGGGCTTTTGTTATTTTTTATTTCACATTGATTGCATAGCTCCAACTATTCTAATTTTGGAAGAATGATGTCTGAATTTGATCTTTAAAGGAAACCAAAACCTTCATACTAAGTTACTTTTATTGTAAAGTTTAAGATATTTAAAAAATATCAGTGAAAATTTGAACAAAATCGGGCAAGGAATAAGGAAGTTAGAGCCTTTTGAAATGACTAGTCACTAGAGGGCGGTATTCAATTTGATGACATCTGTGAACAACTCTCCATGCCTTTTGTACATCAAATTTCATGTTTTTCCTTCTTTCTTGTGATTGAGATAATCTACTCCCCTGAATGCAAGATATACAGTGTGAGTCAAAAAAAACTTTACACCTAGAAAAATGCTAATAATTTTAAGAATCATTTATGAAAAGTAAATTATTATACACCATATGGAAGAGTGTTTCATCCCAAATCGTTTGGTACCATTTTGGGTGGTATGTGTTCACGCTTGGATAAATAGGAGGCATTGTTTGCGAGAGTGCAAAAATCGACTTGCGCCAAATAATGCTTATGTGATGTTTAATAAAACAATTGGGATTTCGGTATTAATTCGGTCTTTGCAGATCCAAATAACATCCCTACCAAAATTAATCATGTCACACATATCAAAACACACACAGAGTCACACTCAATAAGTCACACAAACACACGCACACACTCGCACATACACACACACACTCGCATAGCAAATTTAGATGTGACAGTTTGGATCGGCCTTCTTGGAAAAGGAAGTCTTCTTGGACCCCCTTCTTCTTTGAACAGACAGTGAATGGGGAGCGCTATCTAAGAATGATAGATGATCAGGTTGTCCCGGCTCTGGATCAGATGGCACGATTTAGGCGTCAGAGAAACGGTCCTTTCAGGCACCTTTGGTGGGCACAAGATGGTGCCCCTGCTCACAGGACAAGGATTGTGATGACCAGGTTGAGAGAACTCTTCGGGAACAGGATCATCGCTCTGAACGAACCTGTGGAGTGGCCACGTCGATCCCCGGACCTAACACCGCTTGATTTTTTCGTCTGGGGTTACCTCAAGTCTCGGGTGTACCAGAGCCCAACTGCGAACCTCAACGACCTACGAGAGAGGATCAGGATTGAGAGCGAAGCACTTGGGAGAGACAGGCGCATGCTTCGTCGAGTGTTTCAGGAGATGCTCCATCGCGCTAGAAAGTGCATCGAAAGGGACGGAGGTCATGTCGAGGAGTAGATGAACGGACAATAATACTTGCTGGTCACAAATGAAGCTTCAAAGGATCCATGATGATAAGCATTTGAATTAACATTATCATCATAATTATGATGATCGTTAACAATTTGAAGATCAAGTAAAAAATAAAGTATTTTACTCCAAATGAACAGCATTATCATATGTTTGTGTTTGTGCGCGTGTGTGTGGGTGGGTGTGTTAGTGTGTGTGTTTCATATGTGCGCGTGCGTGTGTGTGTGTGTGTGACTTTGCTACTGAAAAAAGCATCTGCAATGCATCTCATTTCATACATTCAATTCATTCTCTCACTTTAATACTTTGGCGCAATTCGATTTTTGCACTCTCGCAAACAATACCTCCTGTTCATCCAAGCGTGAACACATTCCACCCAAAAATGGTACCAAATGATTCAGGATAAAACACTCTTTCATATGATGTATAATACTTTTACTGTTCATGAATTATTTTTTAAATTATTAGTAATTTCCTAGGTGTAAAGTTTTTTTTGACTCACACTGTAGAATGCAAAATGATATTCTACTTCACATGTTATGAAGTCGGATCAAGAACACAAATAAATACGAAGAAAACAAAAAAATTGTGAAATTTTATGTACAAAAGGCATGGAGAGTTGTTCACAGATGATGTCATCAAATTGAAAACCGCCCTCTAGTGACTAGTCATTTCAAAAGGCTCTAACTTCCTTACTCCTTGCCCGATTTTGTTCAAATTTTCACTGATATTTTTTAAATATCTTACACTTTACAATAAAAGTAACTTATTATGAAGGTTTTGGTTTCCTTTAAGCTAATGATCTGAACCTTGGATTCCTCTACACATAAACATATGTGTGAAATGCATACAAAGTACAGCATATTCCTAATTTTTCCTGGAGAAATTCCAAATTTTAGCTTTGAAAGGTTGGCAGGTTAGTTTTTGTCAGGTCAAAGGTTTCATGTTGCAGAGGTCAAAGAGCATGAGGTCTTGAGTACACCCCCTTCTTAGGTCTTGCACTCACACACTTATATGGCTTTTGTAGAAAAGGATTTTGACATTAAGTAGTTTTAGATATGAATGCACACAGCATGTAGTAAGCAGTATTTTATCACATCTTGGATTCGAAGGTCAGAGGCTCAAGGTTCAATAAGAGCAAGAAAAAGTCATCAGATATGATATGTGAATATTTGTTCAGAATTGTATCTAATCATGAAGCAACATATTGGGAAATGGGCATTTAGGTACAACATTTTGAATAAAGTATTGCATTTAGTTTCTGTTAACCTCCTTTCGTTTCTTCCTTTTCCAGGTCTATCATTTGATGAACGTGAGACTGCTTGACCTCTGCCATCGTCTCAAGCTTTCTGATGACCTCAGACGTAAGATCTGGACGTGTCTGGAGCACGCTGTTGTTCATAAGACGGAGATGATGAGAGACAGGCATCTTGACCAGATCATCATGTGTACCATGTACATCATCTGTAGGGTGAGTTTCTTCTTCATGATGATGAAGTGGAGTGGATGTTGCTGGCCGAGGGGTCAGTGACACAAGAACGTAACTCCATTTTGGCCATTTTGAGAAAAAGTGGTTTAAGGATAGAGGTCCATTTGGGCCTATTAGGAGTTAAGTCTATGTTTCAATAGCCATTGACTTCAGTGGGGTGTTGGGTGGAGTGAAGTCTTTGTGTTTCCTGGAAAGCCCACATTTTTCTGAACATTTTGAGATCAAATACTCATTTTGACAAAATATGGAGTTACGTCTTTGTGTCACTGAACCCTTGTGGTGCTCCAAAATGAGCATCCCTTTGTGAATTGAAAAAGGGTACTGTACGGTTACTATACCCTGTTAGTGGGCCGCATGATTATGTGCTCAAACTTTGCGGCGATTCAGCTGCTTGGAAGGTAATGGGGAAAACACGTATTGGGCTCGATATTGACTGCAATTTTTGTATCCAGAGTAAATGGTGAAACCCGGATTAGTGAGAATATCAGGGATTATTGCCCATTTGGAACTGCTAGTTTATGGACCGGGCAATATGTATTTTAATTGCATGGTAACCTTGTGTAGTTAAAAATTGATTTTTCCTATAGTAAATTATTTGGCAAATTATCATACCTCTCTTCTTCTCTCATGTATATTCTGCCTTCTCCTTACCTCTCTCTCCCTCCTTAATACTACAAATAATATTCTTACTTTTTCCATCTTTTATTTTACACTATTCCTGATATTAGCTTCAGTTATTAAATTGTTTCAATTTTCTTTGTTGCAGGTGACACAGAACCCGTGCTCTTTCCAAGAGATCATGCGCAGCTACCGCTTCCAGCCCCAGGCATCCAGCCACGTCTACCGCAGCGTTCTCATTCAATCAAATCGTAAGAAAGACGCCAATGGGAACGGCTCCGTGAACAGCAGCAGAGGCTCACCGGAACCCAAGACGAGTAAGCAAGGAAAAGAAATGATGCACAGGCATTTTTGCTTGTTTTTGTAATTGATCTGGTTTACTGAAACAAAGCAAATTTGGAATACATTACAATACGGTTTGATAAAATGAAATTGGAACAAAAAGATGGGTCGACAGAGATAGAGGAGTTTTTTCACAGTAATATTCTGATTAATTGATGTTATTACTTTTTTTGTTTAAAAAAGTTGGGTCAGATAATACACCCTTTCACGATCAAGGCCGCCATTTTAATTTGCGCGTAAACATTGCGTCATCAATGTTTTTAGATGCGCATGTATTGTTGCGTCAGTGCCTGCGCTGTGCACTTGCATCATATTTACATGGGTGCCATTTTAATTTACGAGTAAACAACGCACTGTTGTAATGGTAAAAGGGGGTGGTTATTTGTAAATTTTGCATGTATTACGCGTGGGTCAACACTCCTACTAGGGAAAAGACTCTCTCAAATGTTTAGAATTCACCAAACTAATCAAGTTTTGTTTTGTTCTTCCAACCAGTGGAGACTCCAATCCTCATGCGATCAGCTAGCACCTTGCCCGTCCCTCAGCCTAGCAGTGCCCCGCCCACTCCTACCAGGATGGCTGGGACAGCCTCAACGTTTGACGATGAACATAGAGGGGACCTCATTAAGTTCTACAACTCGGTAAGTCCTCCTCCAAATTCAGGCAGCTTTAAAGGCCCACTGCACTACTTGTGCCTTCTATATAACAAACAATGCCTAATCAGTGACCATTGGTCCCCCATGATAACCACCTGTCCAGTGACCTTGCAGGGTGGTCTAATCCCTCCTGTAAACTAGTACAGATAAGCTTTAAAGTCACAATTTGTCATAGACACTTTTGTAATTTTACTTTTGAAATTTCCCGCTCTCAGTATTGATTGCAAAAGTATTTGTTTGAAGAAAAATGTTCAAAACTGTAACTTTCTCATTCCGTCCACAGGTATTCCTTCAGAGCATACAAGCTTTTGCACTTAGGTTTGAAAATTCACCCAACGGGGTAACGGACAGGCTAGAAGCCCCGCCCCTTTCGCCCCTCCCAGTACCACGCCCTCACATGCTGTCACCAAGGAAAGTCTCCAACAGGCATCAGTTGTACGTCTCTCCACACAAACGCATGCAGAGCCCCAAGAGTGGGATGACCTATGTCATACAGAAGAGCCCGGCCAAGGTAGCGTAACGTTTTTTCATTATAATGCAATTATGCCCATCTCCTATCCCCTCCTGGGAGGAGAGAGGCTCGTCCCCATCATCATCCCCGGCCTCCTGATCATGTGTTCATGCGAAGAGGAGGGGGAGGAGGAGATGATAATCTCCTGCCAAGATGTAACTTTTTCTAAAGGAAAAGAGGGGATGATAATAACACAAGTTAAAAAATATAAATAAGGAGATGAGTGAGGGACGGGATAGGAAAGAGAGGATAAGAAGAGGGTTGATAATAATAATCTTTTAAAGTCCACTCCAAATTTTATTAAGTTAAACCGAAAATGGATAGGAGGGAAGAGAAGAAAGGGTTGAGAGAGAGAGAGAGAGAGAGAGGAGGGAAGAGGGTTGAGAGTGAGGGGATGGGAAGGTGTGGATAGGAGAGAAGAGAGGAAGGGGTTGAGAGTGAGGGGATGGGAAGGTGTGGATAGGAGAGAAGAGAGGAAGGGGTTGAGAGTGAGGGGATGGGAAGGTGTGGATAAGACAGGAGGGTGTAGAGGTAGGGGAGCGATGAGAGGGTGTGGATAGGTGGGAAGAGAGGAAGGGGATACGGTTGATAGTGAGGGGATGGCAAAATAACACTGAGTTCCTATTAAAGTTTAAATTTGGGAATTCTAAAACAGATTTTTGATGAGGTCACACTCCTCTCTCTCTCTATCTTTTCTCTCCTCTTCCCTATCACGCTCCCTAACCCTCTTCATCTTCACTTCTCTCTCTCCCTCTGAGAGAGGGAAAAGAGGAGGGAAAAGAAGAGCCATCCCCTCCTCTTTCACCTGCCTCTTCAAATTACATGCATTATGTTCATAAACATATTTAAATTTTACATCCTGCCAAGGTGCTGAAACTTTTTGTAATCACAATCCTCTATTGGTTGAAAAAGGGGGTCGTTTTTTTTGGGTTTTTTTTTTTGGGGGGGGAGGCTGATGATAATTACAAAAATTACAGTAAGTTGACAGGACCCCCTTCCTCAAAGGGAAGCGAAGGCGTTTAACTTTTCTTTTGAATATAAGGAACAGTATAGGTTACTCATCAACCTTTTCTCTGTTGTCTTTGCTTCTATCATTACAGGTCCTGCACAACATGAACAACATGGTTAAAGCAAGAGAATGCACTAAACGCCAGCTCCTCAGCGAATCCCTCGAGTCCTCTAAGCGACTCTGTGTCGATAACCGTAACGACTTCCTCCAGACACGCCTAGCGACGGTCAAGTCAGAGAGGGAATCTGCTAGCTCATAGAGGTTTAGGTATTAAAATCAAGGAGGAAAAATGTTGGCATTCTGCATATGTTCAAGTAGTGTGCACATGTATACTCCAGGTTTTAAATCATAATTATATTTAAAAAGAATACTAAATATTTTATTACAGATTTACTAAATTTTTTCTATAAAGAATTAGGTAGTTTGGTCAATTTATTGCTTTCCGGCTTTGTATGTAACTCGACTTGTGTTTTATGCTACTTTTCGAGGCAAAATTGAAAAGTGATTTTTGGAAAACATTTAAATTCAATAGAGACCAAAATCGAGAGACCTAAATTCCTGTTTCAAACTAGTCAAGATATGATAATTGTTATCGATCTTTGGGTGAAAGTGGAAGCCAAATACATAGTCAAAGAGAAAGATTTGTGTTTTACATATCAAATGTCAGGCAAGTGTATCGGTAACAAATTTCAAACGAAAAATAATGCATACATGAATTGTAAGATATATATATATATATATATATCTTTTTTTAACATTGTATCATGGTGAAATCTATTGGAAAAAACCTACGTGGTTTTAAGTCAATATTACAATTATTTTCTCTTTTGGGGGCATTGTAGAGTCCAACTGACTTCACGCTTTCACTTTTTAACTCTCTTAAAATGAACATCTTTTTTAAATAATTTTAAATTGAGCTGAGGATTGCAGTGCTGATTCTTTTAAGAATATGTATCTTATCATTTGAAGCAATAAGATAGCTTGAGAATTGTCTCAACCAAAAAGATTTTATGTTTGCATATTTCGGGAAAGTTTGATACTCATCATGATGAAAAAGAGAAAGCACAATCATGATTTGATCAGTAATTGTTAGGTAATAATTGAAAGAAAACAGCATGAATAAAAAAGATGAAATTTACAGTGCTGAACTGTATCTGAACCAGTTTCGTTTTTAGACAAGTGCTAAACTATTTCATTGTTCTTTTAAGATTACATTTCGTACCTTTGGCTGTGTTCGCGATAAGTTTAAAGAGACATTGGTGCTTGTGTTCTGCACAATTTCAGTTTGTTACGGCATTAACATCGATTTTAGAATATGGCCCCCGGTATGACTAGCCAATGTTTTACTTTTTTTGTTATTAGTGGAAATAATTTTTCATAACTTTAGCAATGTTTTTCCATCTCTCTGTAAATGAATTTAATAAAATGAAATATCTCTCTTTCTATGATAAGAAGTCATGCAATAATTTTTTTTCATGTATTATATGTAAATGTGGCATAGTCTAAATTGAAATGTACAAAGGTAAAGAAAGGATCGTGCTAGGGGAATTTTGTAAAAATCCTATTTCCATCCCTCCAGCTATAAACTGTGATAAACAGTAAAGGGCATTTTAGTGCACCTTTATTTCTCCAGAACTACATGTTTTTATATACTTCTAGCAGCACTTTTAAGAGAGTACGTGTTACGGGGTTGAATTTCTTTTGCTCTGAAAAGTCAACTTTTGATTCAGTGTGTTTTCAGCACCGTTGTTTTATGAGCGCCGCTTTTCATCATTTGTTTTTTAATCTGAAGATTATGGTGTTACAATTGTGTCGTAGATCATTTTGTTCTGTGTCACAATAGAAATATTCAATGAAGTATTGAGTAGAGGTTAGTTAATCATGTTTTAAAATGGATCTTTTTAGGGGGAAATGTATTTAAAAGATAAAAATTGATTCACATGAGATGTGTATCATTCTGTTTTTATCTGCAGAAGTGATATACCATGTACCAGATTGTAAATCATGAGTGTAAATTTACAGCAATTTCATAATGATAAAGTCAAGTCTATTGTGTATTATTACGATTGTGTAATAAAAGAAGTATTACAGATAATTTTCAAGAAAACGTACTTGTCTCTTGTGTGAGAATTATTTTGCACTCGTCTCAATTTGTACAAATGAAAAAGATTCACTTTGCATATGGAACTTTCAAAATGCTACAATCGGTATTTTAAAAAATTGAGCAAAGTTGCATCCATTTGCTCACTGAACTGCATGAACTGAGGTCGATTGTGACCCCAGTTTGTCCCCTAGACGAAAATGTCAATTGTGTCCATTTGGTCACAATGAATGACCCCCGTACAATAGATCAGTGGTTTCAAGTTAACTCATTTATGCTACATCAAAGTAAAGTTCAACCTCATCAACACTTTTAATCTATACCAAATCAATACACTCAATGAATGTCCTCTTGTTGGTTTCAATTTGTCCTACAGAGACACATTACAGGGCAATACAGCCCTTGTAATAATTTGAGTTGTATGAAAGCAGAAAAACAACAGAATGGCAAAAGTTTAAATTCAATTGGACCAATAGTAAGGAAGCTATGAATGTTTGAAATATGAGATCACTAAGTCTTTGCGAATCTCAAATAGGTAGTTGGGTAATAGGTAAATTCTCCCAACCAATTTTTGTATTTTCCCATGGTTTTTCTATGAAAATAAAACATGAACAGGCTATTATAAATATTTCAACGCTTGAATGTTTGGAATAGTATATGCCAATTCATTGCTTTGTGATGATTTACATTCACCTAAAATTAAATTTAATTATGATAATAAAGTTGGGAGAAAAGTCACTACCTTAGCACCATTTTTCTCATCTGAACAATGTTACTGAAGTCCCTTTTAAGTAGCTGTGCGAAGATTTTTAATGCCCAACTTTATTTTCATTATTGCATCTAGGTGAAAATTTTGAAATTTTTATCAAAATACAATGCTTGAAAACATTCACAGAAATGATCATTATCGATTACAAAATGCTTAAATACAGCCCCGGCATAGCACCTGAAGAGCTTTCCGAATGCTGCTGAGATGTGTGACATCACAGGTTGGGCATGATTTGCACAAAAGCTGATGACATCCCATAAAGAAAGAATTTGAGAAACTGGTCCCTGGATCCAAGGTCACTTGCCTAGCTGTCCATAACAGTCACACTGGAGAAGTGAGCTCCGCCCCAGATATGGACAGGATACCAGTAGAAGTCACCCCACTAAGAACTGGACGATAATACTCCCCATGTGAGAGGACGCACAATTTCACTTGACAATTCTAGCATGAATATTCCTGCCAGCACCAGTACCTTGCTGGTCACAAGAAAGAAGAAACATGTCCCCCTCCTCTGATAGATCACATGCTTCTCCTAGGCTATAATGGTGAAGTAAAGACAAGCAGAGACACCCATCACATCACATATACCTACACTTGCACATTCTTTTCATTCATGTTCACTCAACCTCTCACTCAAATCATGTAGTCTAATTTCATTACAATGCCGTCAAATCAGCTGCAGCTCCTCTCAAGACTGTTCCTGTACAACGGGTGAAGAATGTTGATGAAATAAAAAGAGAAGGTAAAACATCTTGCAATGACCCCTCACATCACATCATCGCTATGAACATGACAGACAAAGAGAGAGGACAAAATATACAGTTCCTCAGGTAGATAAAAGGAACATCCCTTCACTGCTATTATGTAAAAATGTGTAGAACAGGTGTCACATGCATATTCACTTTTTACATAATAGCAGTGAAGGGATGTTCCTTTGTCTACCTAAGGAACTGTATATTTTGTCCACTTTCTTTGTCCGTCATATTCGTAGTACTCCCTATAACACTTGCACATTCTTATCATTCATGTTCACCCAACCTCTCAAGTGATTTTGTCTCATTTCATTACAAAGTCAAAACTATTGCTCAGGACTGTGCCTGTCCAAAAGGTGAAGAATGTTGGTGAAATAAAAGAGGAAATATGGCTACAAAAAACAATAGCACATGTACATATATTGTGCGTACAGCCAGAAGGTTAGAAATACATGGTATCCCTGAAAAAGGAAAGCCAAGTTTATTGGTAAATTACTGAAATTATCCCCAAATTGTGTTTTAATAGCTGAATTTAAAAGATAATTTTATCTAAGATCTAAATCATGATTCATAATTCACACATGGCCAATTTTCAAATAGTTTAAAGTGACAGCATTAGAAATCTGATCCAAAATATATGGATGGCTGCTACATTTGGTTCATTATAGTATTGAAAAGAGGAAATGATTTTTAATTAATAATTTTTGATAATACACATCATTGAAAAGCTCATATTCTCTTTTTCCTTGATGGGAGAGGATCACGCATGACTGAGCAAGCAGCACAAAGTGGATTTTTTTAAGCACCCTGACATTTGTTTCGGAAGAAATGAGGCTCTTGAAGAAATATTACTTTACTTTACCAATTACAAATTGGGTCTGCTCAGTCATGCCCGATTCTTTCATCATGACTAATTAGCATCACAATAAAGATGAGAATATGAGCTTCAAACTTTGAATTCAATTATTAATAATTCCAAATCATTTCCATTTCTTTAAAGGGAGATGGTCGTCACTTTCCATGTGCAGTAGGTCATAATTAGTTGATACAATACTTGGTGTACAAGTCTCACACACAGCAAACCCGTAGTCCCATCAAGAAATACCCCCCTCCCCCAGTTAGGTCTCTTGGATGCTCAAATGAATAACACACAGAATGATTATTTAATATCCAAATTTCCTTTTTTTTTAAATAACACACTCTGCAAATGTATCCCTGTTGATAAACTGCATAGTAACAGAGAAAAGTGGAACCCCTGAAGGAGAACAGTATAATTTAAAGGGGATGTCCACCCTGATAAAAAAGCAGAAAAGTGAGAAAATAAGGAGAAAAAGACTAGTGAAAGAGCTGTTTAATACTCCTCTGACAGACAATACAATAACATATTATTGGTATTATTGTAATCTATGGCTTATAAGCTTTTCATTGATGTATTATATATCAAATTTATTTTTCACTTCCTAAAGGGTTTTTAAAGGTAAAGACCAGTATTGGCAACGCCCCAATTTAAAAAAATAAAATGGAAGCTCTCATTACCAATCATGTGAAAGAATATGTTTTGACTAATACATGATGATAAAAATTTGCCGGGAAACCGCCTACTAATTCATATATTTGGTAAATTTATTTCTCTCATGGTCTGGTGAGAGAGATAGGGTAGTCCCATATACATCTTTCTGTGTATAGTGCTTGTAACTTTACGAAGAATGTGCCAAATTTCTTATCATTTTGATGATTCCAGAACCTTGCAGATGCTAGATGCTAGATGATCGACCTTTTCTGATCGATTCCACAACGTTTCTTTCACAATGCAATCGCATGACCATTACTGGTCTTTACCTTTAACCATGAGACCATTTTGAAAGCATATTTTTTCAGTCTTCCTTGCATGGACAGGAAGTGATTGATGCATACGGTCCAGTCTTACCTCCTGCTTTAGATCTGACCCATGCAAAGTAAACATGACCTTTCTTAAAACCTTCTTTGAATAGATGCGAGGTCATGGGCAAGACGAACGCCCCTGCGTACACCTCCCCCTTCCCCTGCTCTTGGATCGTCACCTCATACTCCGGAGTGATGGAGTTGTCTTTATCTGCTTTGAGGGTGTCCTGGATGAAAGGGATGTTCCAAGGTGGTTTCCATGACAACAAGAGGCCTACTGCATCATCATCTCCATCATCACTTGTTGCAACCCTAGATGGAAGAGGTACGGTGAAGCAGGACACCTCTTGGACAGCTCCTGGCTGGTAGGGCACTCTGCCGACCTCATTTTCTATGGCTCCATCTTGAGACTCCATAAGAGCATCTCTGACCACTTTCACGAAACTTTCAACATCAACTATGGTGTCTTGATAGATTCTGAACAACCATGCTGGATCATTGCAGCACAGGTGAGAAGGAACCTCTGCACTTGATAGGATTTGTTCCCGGAGCTCTGGCTCGAGGTGGGCGATGCCCCCAATTTCAGGTTCGGCGTGAGGGTATGTGACCGTATTGATCTCATCAATGTTTCTCCATGCTCTGTAGACGATGTTCATTCCTTTCAGATGAGCCAGCGTTCTGTAAGGCGTGTAGTTGTCTGGATCCACAGCGTAAGGGAAGATCTCGACTAGGACGGAACCTGGAGGGAGGAAGATGGAAAGCGAGAGCAGGGATCCGTGAACAGCCACCAGACCCTTCGAGCAAGAGATCAATCCTATGAGCTCAGATAGGGAATACATCTCTAAACTTGCTACAACGACCAAGGCATCAAAATGCTGCGCTAGGGCCAAACTTAATTCTACTTCATTCAGAATTAGCCGATTAGTTCTCCTCGACAGGATCACAAATGTATTCTCAATTTCTGCATTGGAATCACATCGATCAATGTTTAGTTTGGTTTTGTAAAATGATGTAAACAATTCGATTTCATTCGAGGTAACAGCAATGTCGTCCAGAGGACCTTGCGGAACATCAAAGCCATACTGATACCAGGCGGTAAACTTGCTGAGTCCTACATGAACTTCCTCGAAGCATGCCAATCTTGATGAACCATCTTGAGATAACTGATGTGTAAGAATAGGTGTCTTCTTTGACATGTGCTCATAGAGTTGAAGATAGGGTCCCTCTTCCTGACCATCGCTCGTGAGTAGCGTCGCATCATTTACACCGGATCGAAGATTGAGAAGACCAAGCTGAAGTTGCGTGTAAAACACTGGTAGGAGATCATCGTGAAACACATGCATGAGGTTGCCCATGTTGAAGCGATTGAAAAGCAAGTACTTGCCTTCCTGATAAGACACATTCTTTATTGACTGCACAACAGTACTTGGAACATCCACATAACCAAAGTACTGGGTGTTGTGATCCGGTACAGAAGACAGATCAGCAAGGGCTGGCTGCTGCCGATCGTCCGGGATTCCTTCACTGATGGAGTGTGGTGCGTGCAGGAAGACAAACTCGTTGTATTTGGTGTAGTAGCAAAGGTTGTGGAAAATGCAACGCCTGTCGACGTTGCTTGACCCTTCGCACCAGGCACTGCTGCCCCACTCTTCAAGATATGTGGCCCAATCCTGTGAACCATTGGCCAACCTTCTTTCTTCTTTGGGGAGATGACTGGACTCTTCAGCCTTACTCCTAGAGGTAGCAAGTTGCTGCTTCAGATGACGGCAGTAGTACACACTGCATGCTAGCAGAGGTATCAAGATTGTAAGCAAAAGTGTTGACACCTCCATTTCTCGTCTCCGCAAAGCCCTCTGTCAAGAACGTCTCCTCAGTTGATCAATGGGAAGAAACTCAGGGCAGTACCCCAACAGTCAGGAAGTGACACACGATACAGAATCTGTAATGTATCAAATATGAAAAGATAGAAATAAAATAATGTCACAAAAATTAATTTCATACGAAACCACTTTCTTATCGTGTCATATGTCTTAAGTTTTTGGACATACCCATCAAAAACCGGTAAATTTGTATAATTTGCATGTGATCTCTGTAAGTCTAGACATATTATAAGTGTAAATAAACTACATGTAGGTAGTGGTTAATACTGATTTCTCAAAAGATGATCAACCTACTTTGGAATACCACTCAAACTTGAGCTGTGCATGGTTATTTAGTGGTCTTGCACATGAAATTTTTACATTACACCATGTTAATAGCATTGCACCATGAACCTGGGCCCGTATTCAATTCAATACTTAAGTACAAAATTTAAGCTTTTTACTTAGTATTTGGCTTAGATAAAATACTTAGCCAATTTTGGTATTCAATTCACTTTTTTGGCAAAGTATTTTACCCTAAATCTAAGCCAACTCCATACCAGACTTAAGTCAATTATTTGGAGGCCTTGATTGGCAGGCATATGGTTTTCTTATGCAGTATTATAACCTGCGCACAATTATATCAGCGTGCATTTATTGCAACGCATCGATGTCTTACATAAGTATAAGTCTAAAATGCGATTTGAATACGAGATAAGTAAATGACTTAACTTAGCCATTCAATTAGTAAATTTCTTACTTATGCTAAGTATTGAATTGAATACCGGCCCTGGCTCTCGTAAGCACACACATACACTCATCAGTCTGCAATAATCTTCAACGGTGAAGGAGGCAGACTCAACCAAAGGAGAAGAAGAAGACCTTTGCAAACGCATGACAAATGTCAAAAGCAATGTTTGGCACAGTAGTAGTCTGTTCGCGTTTGGACCACTCCAGCAAAGCTTGAAGAGTCAATGCTAATGCGTATTGACCTCTAGCACTGCACTATGTGCTAAGAGGCAGCTATTGCACCTATGAATAGTCAATACACACAAATGTACACAATGAATAGTGGCTGATCGGCAAGTTTGACAGTAGACTTACAATTTGAATGTTTAAATTATTCTTTCTAAACATCGGTAAGTTGAAAAAATTGTATTTTTGTCACTAAAGTACTAATTTTGAGTAAAATTAGTTCAGTTTTATACAGTGGTGTTTGAAATGTTGAGGATCAATAGCACAGCTTTTAATACACAGCCAGGATAGTAATGCAGCTATGTGTGATTTGGGATTCCATGACATTTGCTCCGGCGACAATTGCTCCGCTGTAAATTCCATACACTAATCGAATGGCTAACTTCAACCCTGGATTCAACACTATACCCTACCATAAACCTAACCCTAAACCTAACATAAAACCCTATTGAAACCCTAACCCTAACCCTACATCTTAGACGAAATAAAGCCCGGAGCAATTGTCGCAGGAGCAAATGTCGTGTCACCGTGATTTGGACCACAATTGTTGTTGCTGTGCCACACTTGTCAAGCTGGTGGCAATGGAACATGTATGTTATAGGATAACTGGGGCCTGCGCCTGGGGGTGAATTAATACTGCACTGACTGTAGTATGAGAATAACTAAAATGGTGGACTGTGCTCACTAAGGAGAAGAAGAAAAACTGGATAACTTAAGGAAAATAGACTTGTTTCAACTTTCAAATGTCAAACTTTTATTTTGAAAAAGAAACTTCAATGGTTTGAAATCAAAACATTACTTATCATTATCATGCAGCCACATACAAATGTTTATGTTCCATCCACACTTGAAATGTGTTGACACTCATGAGTACGGTACTGAAGATATTAAAAAGTTCGTTTAGTGCGAGTGCTTCATGCAATCTGAAGTAAAAGACTGAATTGAAAACGGCCATCATTCTCCATTCACCCATATATATAAACAGCATGAATTTAAATACATGGGACTAAACTAAAAAAACTTGCATATAACATCACTTTGCAACCAAACTTAAGACATATATTGCTTATAAAATACAACATACGTTTTGTATCAATTATTCATAAGTAAATTATACGTACCTTAAGAGATACCGATGATAATTTTTGTAGTTTCCCGCGAAATGTTATGCAGAAATGTCGATGAGCAGCCGCCATGTAAAAATTATATGAATTACCCAAATTTGTTGTGCACTGGCGCCATCTCTTGATTTAATTTGACCATTCTATTAAAGAGCTCAGTTTGAGTGTGGAGGTGTATAAATTACATGCAGGGGCTCTTTATATTCAGCTAGAAAACTGACCCCTTTTTCTTTTTTATTTTTTCTTCTATTTCTTTTTAAAGGAAGGTTTTCAAAAGTCCCGAAAAAGTTGTAATTATTTTATATTTGTGACATCATAACAACTGTACTGTAAGAAAATATTGAAACACATTCTCATACATGTTCAGAATCTGTGGGGGCACTTAATTTTAACAAACACAAAAAAGTAAAACACTTCTTTCCATTATCAATCTATTTGATTTTTTGCTCTTGTTTGTTTTATTATGTATTGTACTATTTTACTATTTTTTAAGTTGTTTATTGTTTTACATTATTACCCCTTAGATCCGCCGATGCTTCTCATAGGCACATACTAACTAAGAGGGAGCTATATAGGCTATCATGCTAAGACGATGATTTTATTTGTGCAACCACGGTTAGTTACTGGCACATGAAGAAGAAGAAAAAAGCTCGGTGTTCATAGGGCTTCAACCCCTGCCCCCCCCCCCCCCCCCCCCCCACTCTAAAACCCAGGGGTAAACAAAAATTCAATACCATTTGCAAACTACACAGCGGGGGTACACAGAACCATCGTCAAAGCAGAGTACCTCCAAAATGGAGACATCATAGTGCTCAGGCTTGTCCCAACTACAAAAACCTGTAAGATTATGGCAAGCACAACTTTGAATGGTGCCTTGAGAAAAAAGGCGTCGCTATTAAAGAATTTTACATTTAAATGATAAGCATAACATTTAAAGAGCCGCCATTTTGATCAGTTCAACAAAAAAGTTGTGGATAGATTTTTGTTCCCCTTCTTTTTCAATAGAGCGTATTATACAATGTACAGAGCCCCCATCCCACTCCGTACCATAATAGACCCTCAGTTAATACCGATTTTCCGTCTCCTAATATTCTATGAATGTTGCTAGAACACGTAATGCTTTTTTTGCTTACCTAAATGATTTCAGTTTTCATACAAGTGGGGTCACATCCACGTCAAAATTTGCGGTAAAGCTGCTGGGAATAAGTCTCCCGACATAACTTTATCATTCAACATTTTGCATAGTATATCAAAGTTATAGTATACATGCACCTATTTATATTCCGTTGTTTTGTCACATTACTATTGAGACGTCGTAGCCTATGATAAAGAAAAGCTGTAATGATAAGAACCCTAACATGTACAGAGCCCCACCCCGCTCTGTACCGTGATGGTCTACATTCGGTTAATACATCTCCGAATGCTTAGAATTTTTCCAAAACCAACCAATATTTGTAAGGAAAAATGTGAGCAATTGATTTTAAATCCTGTGAATTGTTTTCTTGTTCAATGCTTAGGTCTAAGACAATTTTTTTTTGTGTTTTTTTTTTAATGATTTAATTCCATTCGATTTCAAATGATTTCAATTCATTTGAATTAATTTTGCATTAACGATTTCGGTATAAACAAAGTATGTCCGTTTATCCCATTCATGGGACTGTCTTGTATTGCACAAGATTTTTCTCTTCTTTTCAAATCAGACAATAATGGTTTTAGATTTCACATTGGGGCAGCCTGCTTTTTGTTAAATGGAAAAGAAAAACAAACACAAGTATTTCCAAGTTTGGCATAACTCTTTGTGTCATTTGAAATTGTTTCGTTTTGTTTTGTGCTGTATCGTAACATTATTGCAAATTCAATAACCTTTTACCAAATCTTGCTCAAGCTCGACAGTGTATTTTGTTCGGTTCATATGATTTGAATTTAATCCTGAAAAGCCTTTCATGAATTTATTCCTTTAAACCGACGTTCGTCAGTCAAGACATAGTAACGCCAGAAATTCCTTTTGAGAGCTATCATCAAATATATATATATATATATATACAAAAGGTGAAGAATAAACAGATATTTACCCAACCAAATTATCAAAATTTGTTGTGCACTAGCGCTATCTCTTGATTTAATTTGACCATTCTATTGGAGAGCTCAGTTTGAGTGTGGAGGTATACGGGCTCTTTATGTTCAGCTAGAAAACTGACTCTTTTTTCTTTCTTTTTGTCTTCTTTATATTCTATTTATTTTTTAAGGAGGGCTTTCGAAAGTCCCGAAAAATTTGTATTCGTTTTATATTTGAGACTTCGCAACAGCTGACGAAGTGTAAGAAATATTTCAACCCATTCTGTCTACATTTTCAGAATTTCGGGGGCATTTTATTTAAAAAAATAAAAAAAACAGTAAAATCCTTGTTTCCATTATCAATCTATATGATATTTGCTCTTCTTTTGTTTCATTATGAATTGTACTATTTTGCTACTTTTCAAGTTGTTTATTTTTTTTACATTATATTACTAAATTACCCCCTTAGATCCGCCAATGAAAAGCATTGGCACATCCTAACTAAGAGGGAGCTCTATAGGGTATCCTGCTCAGACGATGGTTTTATTTGTGCAACCACGGTTATAGTTACTGTTACATGAAGAGAAAAAAACAATGGCGTTTCCAGCACTGGGTTCAGAGGGTTTATACCCCTGCCACCCCCCCCCCGAATCATCGTCTATCGAGGGTACCCTCCCCCTCCCATGCAGTTAGCATTTATTAATATCATGCAGCCTGTCAACAAAAAATGACGAAATTTAGATGCTCAAGCTTGTCCCATCGCGGCGAAATCCTGTAAAATCTGTTAAGAACAACTTCGAATGCTGCCTTTAGAAAAATTATGTTGATAAAATTACCTTATAGTTATTTGAATAATCACACTGAAATTCATTGATGTTCAAAAAGCTGCCATTTGTATACGTTCAAATGTGGATTGAAACCCTTTCCTTCATTATAGCGTGTTATTCAATGTACAGAGCCCCCCCCCCCCCCCGTAGGTGCGGATCCGTGATTTTCCAAAAAGGGGGTGGGTGCGTGAAATGTACTAAATTGCAAGCGCGAAGCCTTTACGGCGTGGGGTCCGGGGCCCGCCTATTTTAAACCTCGAGTTCTATACTATGGTGCTCTTTTGTATACTAAAATGATTCAGTTGTTATACTAGTGGGGCCACATCCACGTCAAAATTTGCGGTAAAGCTGCTGGGAACAAGTCACCAGCATGATTACATTCAACATTTGTTAAAGTATATCAAAGTTAGTATACATGCACAGTACCTATTTATTTTTCGTTGTTTTATCACATTACTATTGGGACGTCGTAGCCTATAATAAAGAAAAGATGTAATGATAAGAACCCTTCCATGTACAGAGCCCCACCCCGCTCTGTACCGTGATGGTCTACCTTCGGTTAATACCGATTATTCCATCTCCGAATGCTTAGAAGTTTTCCAAAACCAGTCAATATTTGTAAGGAAAAATGTGAGCAATTGATTTTAAATCCTGTGAATTGTTTTCTTGTTCAATTCTTAGGTCTAAGACAATTTTTTTTTTTTTTTTAATGATTTAATTCCATTCGATTTCTGATCAAATGATTTCATTTCATTTGAATTAATTTTGCATTTGAATGATTTCGGTATATACAAAGTATGTCCGTTTATCCCAATCATGGGACTGTCTTGCAGTCGCTTGTATTGCACAAGATATTTCTCTTCTTTTCAAATCAGACGATAATGTGTTTAGATTTCACATTGGCGCAGCCTGCTTTTTGTTAAATTGAAAAGAAAACAAACACAAGTATTCCCAAGTTTGGCATAACTCTTTATGTCATTTGAGATTGTTTCGTTTTGTTTTGTGCTATATATATCGTAAAATTATTGCAAATTCAATAACCTTTTACCAAATTTTGCTTAAGCTTGACAGTGTATTTTGTTCGGTTCATATGATTTGAATTTCATCCTGAAAAGTTTTTCATGAATTTATTCCTTTAAACTGACGTTCATCAGTCAAGACATAGTAATGCCAGTAATTCCTGTTTAGAGCTATCATCAAATATACATATACAAAAAGATGAAGAATAGAATGGATATTTACAATACTTACCTAACACTGTATTTCGAAGAGATATCAAACATTTCGTTATGACCCCCCCCCCCAAGATTGACTATTTACATTGCATGAATTAAAAAGATACCAAACAAGGGCATATAATGGCCTGTAATAACCGCAAATACTAATTTACTACCTTTAATTATGATATTGCATATATTATTTGCGATTTCCATATTAGTTGTGCCTTTCTTAATTGCAGAAATTTACAAATCGCAAAATGTCCACTGCTGTAAAGTCTTGACAAATTATTGCTTTATCTTTGTCGTTCTTTTTGGTGATACTTACCTATCTACAAACAAAAAAGAGTTATCCAATAAAAGTCATTTGGATGTCATTTATTTTCACTTCAAAGTGCTTGCAATAATTTGTTCTAGGGTTAATTCGAATTTTAGTACCCAACGGCTTTTGAATGCAGGAAAAACGCATGGCGATTTGTAAATTTCTGAAATGGAAAAATGTAACAAAGAAAGAGAAATTGAAATTGAATTGAAATTGAATTGAATTAAAAAAAATAAATATAATTTGATATTTTATCGAATACAGTGTTTGTCTACATCATTCTCTCCAGCTCGGCTACGACTTCGTCGATGCTAGGTCGGCAGAGTTGAGAGCTCTGTCGACAGATGTTGCCGATGGCGGTGAGATCGGCGTTGGTCGTAGCACCTCCCATTAAGGTGAGCAGTCGGCCGAGCTGGAACACGTCACTCGAGACCGAGGTCAGCACGTCATCGAGTGCGCATTCAGGGGCGATGTGGACGTACACCTCCTGTAACAGGGACAAAATAACGAATGAAATTCTTGAATAAAAGGGGATTTGTTTATATTTTTAATTACCTGTACATCAACTTCATTGCACACTGAGAACATCACAAGCTACTGAAGTATAAATAATATCAACTTGAATAGAATAATATGACATAATTATGTAGGTAGATAGTCAAGAAAGAGAAGCGTGCCGGGCCCAATTCTGAATATCTTTGAGATCCTGTGGGTACATTGTCTATGATGTCAACAAAAATATGAAAAACAATAATTAGCCAAATAATCCTGTTTGTAATGTCGATCTATTCGCTTGTTCTGCCCCTACCTCTTTTTCTCACACACACACAAAAATGATTTACCAAATTTCATAGAAATCACATTACAAGAAAAAAAAAAGATAATAATCAATATACCTTTCTACGGTACTTCTCCTTGTCTTCAACGGAAAAGCGGTAGAAGTAAGGTCTATCGCAAGGACACGCGAGCCCAAAGTCAACGATAACTGCCTGCCACCGACCAGTTGGTGTCTTCCGGAGCAAGCAGTTATCTTCTTTAAGGTCGTTCATGAGAAAGCCTTTCTCATGGATGCGACCGAGGGACTTGGCGATGTCGAGAGCCAGAGCAAACCTGTTTGAAAGAAAGAAGGACAGTAATTGTTTTTAAAAAAATGCTGGTTGATGCATTTAATCAGCATTATTATATACAAACTGTCTACTGCGCTGAAGTACAACGACATCAATCATCTTTATGGTTTACTTTACCTGGGTCAAAAGTGGCAAATGGAGATCAATGTATATCCACAGACTGCTGTCATATCCACTAGGCCTCTATCAAAATAATGTAGCACTCACATAAAGACTTTTGATCGTTCAAAGACTAAACGATTTTAATAAAGAGAAACTCATCTGTACTCACCAGTCATGCTGACTTAGCGCTAGCTTTCGCATGCCACGGCTCAGTGTCCAGGACTCTCCCGTCATCGTATCCCCGACGAAATCCATCGCAAGACCTATCTTACCTGTGCTGATCTCCAAGCATCCAAGGAAAGTGGGAAAGCAATCCTCCCTGCCGAGAACGTCAAGGATGAAAGCTTCCGACTGGATGGCGGTCAGCTGTCAGGTTGAACAAGAACAAAGAAACTTGAGTTTAGATACAAGTTCATGCATCAGTATTGTTATTTTTATGTTTTCATCATCATTATCATTCTTCCCTCTCTTAAGTCATCGTCTGTCGCTACAATGCTCAGTCATTAAGGGGCGGCAACCAAATTATGTTGTTAATTTAGTTAGTTTAAACCAACCTTCCTTGTCATTGCTTTGACGTCATTAGGTAGTTCGAAGGTTTTCAGCGCGATCGGATGGTCGGTTGCACGATGACGGTAGAGATGTACCGTCCCGTTGGCCCCGCTGCCCAAGAAGACGTCGCCACCGCCCTGGTGAAACGACATCAGATCAGACATCCCCCAAACGTAGGAGGAGGCTGATGGGCCTTGGGCTGGGACAGCTGCTCTGCTCGAAGGCGTAGTGGTTCCACCAACAGCAGCACTCACTCTTAGAGATCTGGTTAGAGAAGAAAGATATCAAAGTAATAAAAACAAACAAATATACAAACAGACAAACAAAACACAAAAATCTTCTCCGATTTTTGCATTTGCCACTTAAATGAAAAGGTTATCAAATGTTATCATTTTCAAATTATCAAATTTCCAAACAAAAATATTGTTAAAAATGTTGTTAAAGAAAAAATAATGTTGTCTTACCGTAAAGCTGTGTGTGGAGTAAGTTGGAGAACCACAGGGGCCTGAGCGGGCAGAGGAACTGTTAGAGGGGTACCAGCTGGAGGGGTACCAGAGCCACTGGCCCAAGGGCTGGGGCTAAGTGGTCTAAAAAAAAAAAATGGAAAAACAGAAGAATTCGTTCATGTTTATCCTTTTATTTTACAAGATCGTACTTTCTGACCAGACTATAACTTTTTTGTTTGTATTCAACTATGTATTTGCTCTTTATTTTGTTTATTTGTTTATTGAAATTATTTAATAATTGATCAATTTATTAATTGATCTATTTATCCGAATTTGTATACAATCATTTATTCATTTGTTTGTTTGTTTGTATATTGTTTATCACTTATTTGTTTTGACAGGGTAGCCCTTTCAGCTGAAATTACTGTATAACTGGATAACAGTCATATTCCAATGTAGATTCGTTTGTTATTCTTACACGAGGGGTAATGGGGTGGTGTCGATGGGGGCTGTGCTAGGAGTAGATGGGTGGGTGGGTGCTACTCCATTGTCAAATGGTGCTGTAGATGGTGTTTGGGAATTATCTCCAGAACACCTAAAAGACAACATAAACACCGACATAAAATTTTCCATCATGATGATTATTGGCCTCTTGTGAGAGTGTTTGTATATTTCGATAGTGATTACATGGCATAATTCTCTTGTAAATAAGAAGTTGAAAAGGAATTATTCTGTATTTTCAATAAATTACTCCACTTTAACTTAATAAGAGCATTACTTTTTCACTTTTATTATGCTTTAAAAAAAATGTTTACCAAGAGACACGAGTAATCGGCCAGCTGTTGGCAGGAGAGAGGTCCGTTGGCTGCCATGCCAGATCCTGAAATAAAAAAGAAAGAAAAACAAATCAAACAGTATTCCTCATGGACATTCTAGTTATACAAGTTACTATGAAAAAATACAACATGAAATTGTTTTTTTTTAATTTGATGGCTGTATGTGCTCGATATGTGTGTTTTTATGATGACATTGTTTCATATTCGTTTCATATTAGGCCTATAATACTTCATACTTCATACTTATTTTATATCAATCTGTATAACTATATATATTTGTTTGTATTATATTAGCATACTTCTTTTTCTCTCGATTTTTTAACAAGAGAGTCCTATCAGAATAGACAAAAATAGAAGTAAAAAATAAATTGTTTACTTGGAGATTCTTCAAAGCAATATCTTTCTGCTTTCTGGCCTCAGCCAGCTCTAGCTCCAAGACCTGGTCCTTCATGGCCTGGTCCAGGTACCTCTCCTCAAATGCCTTAGCCCTTCTCTCTGCTGACACTCTCCTCCTCTCTGATTCTGTCACCAGAGAGCTGATCTTAGTGAGGAGGGATGTGCTGTCTCCATCAGCCCCAACTCCAAGCTGAGTTGCCAGGCTCTGTCATCCAAAACAAAGCAAGAAGATTTTTTTTTTTTAAAGATTTCATTTTGAATTTTGGGTTTCTTATTTCAATCTCTGATTTTTTAAAAATAAATATTATAGAATACTTGTTGTTGTATAAAAGCATCAGACATACGATTCTATAGTTTAACCTAATATAGTTTACAACTTTAAATAAACTCATTCTTATCTTAACTAGTTAAAAATTAATCAATTTTTAATTTATACCGCCCTAAAGTGGTTACAATTTGGCCCTTTGACACATGAAGTGTCCACAAATATCATAGTCATTAATATTGATATGAATTATATCTCATTTTATATTATTGTTACCATTAATATTACCAACATATTATGCGATATTCGTTTCACCATTGCCATTATAATTGCCATAATGAAATTGTTGATTTCATATTATCGATGATATTATTTCTAACGCAAAAATGAGAAATCCGAATTGATTGATTTCAACTATTATTAATTACAAGTTGAGTATTCGATAAAGACTCACAGCAATGCCTTGCTGAAGTTGTTCTTTCTCCAAGTTGTTCTGGAGGTACTTCAGAAGGAGCTTGCCCGACATAGCTGGTGTGGGTGAGATGGTAGACGGCAGAGAGAAGCTGGGGTCTTTGAAGGACCTACATAGCTCCTGTTTATATTAAGTTTGAGGCAAAAATGGGAACTGTTTTTTTTTTATCGGTGAACTGATGTCCAAATCATACACAGTAAGCCACTGTGACTAGATTCTATGCATGATAAACGCAAAGTATACTTTCTAAATGTGTTTTATATTTTCTTTTTCGTATTTTCTTCCAAAGAACTGTGTTTTTTTCTTCATTTTTGTTAACATTTCTGCCTATATATTTTACGTAGGTTATTATTTTGTCGTTGATCGTTTGAAGTATTTGTCGTATCAATCTGTATCTTTATATCTTCTTGGTTTTTGGTTGGTTGGTCCTCCAAAATACGAGTTTTTCATTTTTCATATCATTTTTCTTATTAGTTTATTTATATAATTTCATGTTTTATTTTCTTGCTTACATCCTGGGGGATAGCCATCGGTGGTTTGATAGCATCATGATAAGCTGACCCGATACAGGGTAAAGGTCTTCCAAGTATATAGGGGTGTGGGGAGCGGATACGTCCGACGCACAACATTTCCAGTGATATTATTTAGAAACTGAGATCTAAACGAGGGCGGGGGGGGGGGCGAAGGAGAAAATGAGACGAAGTTGAAATGCATAAATAGCACATGAAAAGAAAAGGGGAGATAATGTCATCACGTAAGCGGGTTTGGCAGACATCATGATCAAGATCATCGTTAAACTGCGTGTTTATGATACGGGAATGGATGTGAACAACAACAAATGTCAACGAAAAGTTCATTTTGCTTCGATAAAATATAAAATATTGTTCCGTTTTTCTTCAAATTTGCTCTAAATAATCATTAATGTGTAAGAATTAGGTACTTACGTGGCGGATGGAAATAAGATCTTTTAAAAGAGTGAAAAAATAGGCAAAAACTGTCAAAAATTTGGCAGAAAGTTCTCGAGATCGCAAAAGTGCAGAGAATGTGATTTGTTTACATTTTTGTTACCAGGGCGTTAGCTAGGGCGTAAATACTTGCAACGCGCAGCGCATACATGAAGCGCATCAATATGCTTCCAGTTTAGTGGCCATGTATTGGCGTTAGACGCTTGAACCACGCCCTGTCACGCCATGTGGTAAGCGTAATGCGCAGAGGCCAGTGCTGTGATGATACTGTCATTCAAGTTGTCAATGTCAATGTAATGACGTCATCAGAGTTTCACATAACTGACAAATCGTGGAGCATGAACCTTGCTTTCTTTCGAAAATTATTGTTTAGTTACCAGTAAAAAAAACCCATTTCGTTCCACTTTTACATTGAAATTTAATGATAAATTTGTTTTTTCAATACAAAAGGGGAAAAAACTGAACAAAAAAGCATTGCTTATTTATCATTTTAAAAATTGAAATAAAGAAAATATCCCTTAACTAACCAATCAGGAAATGCCTACTATTCATGACGAGCGGTAAAGCAAACTTTTTAACCAATCAGAAGTGATACCTTTCTCAGGTGGAGTGAGGGGGAGGGTCCGGAATAGACCTACCCGGATTAGATTGATTTTGGATTCTACTTCTATGGTAATACTCATCAACGCCTGTTCAGCATCTAGATTATAGGATATGGAAGTAACTTTGCCGTCAGGTTAACACTTACAAACTATGCATGACCTGATCCTATCGTCGGAGACATCTTCATAATTATGAGGAGAGGTAATTATTTTACAGATGTGCTTCGGGGGCTTCGGCATAATAACCCTTATCCATTTTCTCCCCCATCCGCTGCCTGCTCTCAACTCCACACACACACACACACACACTTTATCTCTCCCCACTCCCAACCTCCCTTCACTTCATCTCACTCAGCCTCCCCCCCCCCCCCTCTCTCTCTCTCTCTCTCTCTGCCTCTCTTTCCCTCTCTCTCTCCCTTCCACCGCCATCTTTACTCCTCCACCATATCAGGACAATTACCCCGGACAATTACCCCAGGACAACCACCCCGACTCGGGACAGCTACCCCCGTAAAATTCACCCTAGGACAATTACCCCCACCCCTGAAAATTACCCCTAGGGAAATCCCCCCCCCCCTCCCAGGACAACTAAAGACAACCACCCCCGAAGACAATTACCTCCCACCCCCCGAAAAATACCCCCTGTTCATTAAAGGGGAAGTCCACCCTGATAATAAGTTGGGTTTAATAAAAGCAGATTTTTTTTTTCCCGGGTGTAAGTATTGTCCTCGGGGGGGGGGGGGGGGCTGGGTGGGGGGGGGGGGGGGGGGGGGGGGCTGAGTGTTCAAGCGGGTAATTCTCAGGGGGATTTAATTGTCCCCGGGGTTAATTGTCCTAGGGGGTAAATTTCCAGGGGGTTATTGTCCTCGGGGGTGGTTGTCCCATGGGGTGTAATTATGCGGGGGGGGGGGGGGGGGGTCGGGGTCCTTCTTTGAAGGAGGGGGTAATTGTTTCAATGGTAATTGGCCGGGGTTGATTGTCCAGGGGGTAATTGTACAAGAACCCCCCCCCCCCGCGTACTTTTCTCTACCCCATCTCTCCACTTGCTTTATATCTCATAATATCTCCCTTATACATCTCCTCCCCCACTCTCTCTCTCTCTCTTTCTCTCTCTCTCTCACTCTCCCACTGCTGCCATTCCCCTCCACCACCCACCCTACCCCCACCGCCTACCCCCAGCACCACCACACTGCACTACACCACACTGCAGTACCCTCGTGATCGCTAGTATTGCTCAGAATAAATATTGACAAATTGATGACTTCCTCACGAGCAATACCTTCACCCCAAAACCGCACACCCCCAATTATTGTCACGGCATGTCGTAAAAAGGAAACAATATTAAAACAGATATTGTTCAGCACGTGGAGTTTCCCGAATTGAGGACAATAACCGGACCAATGTCACAATACGTTCGGGTTTGATGAGGTTAATGAGAGAGAGAAAGAAAAAAAAGAGGAAATATGAAAAAAGAGGGACTATAAAAATAATGTTTTGGTTCAGTGACTGCGAGAAGGACATAATACCGGCCTGTTTAATTAAAAGAGTTTTACATAAAGATTAGGCCTACGTTTGTATGCTATACTCGTTGAGTCTGTCATATGAAAGAAAAGAAATTGCTGTCGAACTTTGTCATTATTGTTGTTGTTGTTTTAATGTATAAGACATTAACTGACATTAATATGTTAGTCATAGCCACATAATTATGTCTCAATTTTATCAGGTTTTAACTATAGGAATATGCAAAACTCACCTGTATTGTGAATATTGTATTCGCCTGACGGCATTATGTATATGTATTCAGACACTTTTCTGTCCCATCATGGTGTGACGTCACGAAGCACTATTACAAGTCATGTCAGCTATGTTAGGCAAGCACTGCACAACGTTTACCCTATTCTGTACTAAGATATCTACAAACTGGGGAAAAACAATAAGAGGCCATTGTATACAGTGTGAGTCAAAAAAAGGTTTACACCTAGAAAATTGCTAATTATTTTAAAAATCATCTATGAACAGTAAATCAATATACATTTTATGAAAGAGTGTTTCATCCCAAATCATTTGGTATCATTTTTGTGAGGTATGTGTCCAAGCTTGGATGAACAGGAGGCATTGTTTGCGAGAGTGCAAAAATCGACTTGCGCTAAAGTGATGCCTACAGCATGTATTATGTTGGATTAGCGAAGAGAGAGAATGAATTGAATGTATCAAAATGAAATGCATTGCATATGCTGTTTGCAGAAGCAAATTCACACGCACAAACACACACGCACACAAATGTTCGTTGATATTTGGTATTCGATATTTGATATGTGTGGCATGATTAATTTTGATTAATCCCAATTGTTTTATTCAAACATCACATAAGTAACTTTGGCGCAAGTCGATTATTGCATTCTCGCAAACAATGCCTCCTGTTCATCCAAGCGTGAACACATACCACCCAAAAATGATACTAAATGATTTGGGATAAAACACTCTTTCATAAGATGTATAATAATTTACTGATCATAGATGATTTTAAAATAACTAGCAATTTTCTAGGTGTTAAACTTTTTGTTGACTCACACGGTATAGACAGGTGTCTTATTATGGCATAGCATTTTCTCGGATTGCCCCGATATTCCACCTGTACTTTCATTGTTGTCCTAGTTGTGCAAAACTGCTACGTCGGGCAATGGGTATAGTTGTAAAAGAAAGGGGGAACTCTATATCATGGGAAGGGGGCGTAAAAATAATGTCCGGGATAATGTTTGGATAGTTACCCGGGGAGGAGGTACATGTCCTAATGAATGATGATTTTAGCGTAGACCACAGAAACACGCAAAATAATGCAATAATTCTTTTGAGCTGCTTTTACATAAAGCTTTGCTGGAATTTCAGTAGTATTTCTTGAACCAATCTAGTACTTTCTGAATCGTCGTTACTACTTTACATAATCATGAAAAAGAATGAATTACGTGCAACTCATTAATTAACAGATTTAGCAGCAACTCGAATGACTCCATTGCAAGCCAAAATAGGCAAATATTGTCGGCAGTTGGTGGAATATTAGGGACTTTTCGAATTGCGTGGACGTGGATGTGTGATTTCCTTTTAAGGCATTGGCAGTCACGCGCACTGTTAGAACAAGTATTACAATTTTTAATCAAGTTGGTTAAAATTTTAATCAACCACGGATTACCAGGTGAATCACACAATCGTTGGTTAAACTTTAACCAACAGCCTGTTGATTAAAACTTTAACCTGTGGTTGATTAAAAAATTTAATCAATTATTGGTTAAAAAAAATTGCTCAATGTTGGTTAAAATGGTGTTGATTAAACTTTAACCATTTGTTGATTAAAACTTTAATCTTTTGTTGGTTATTTATGCTTTGTTCGGGGCTGATTCACATGTTGTTGGTTAAACTTACATGGTTCGTTGGTTAAAATTGTAACCATTGTAGGTTAATTATTTTTTGATTCACACGATGTTGGTTAAACTTTAGTGGGTTGTTGGTTAAACTTTAGTGGGTTGTTGGTTACAGTTATAACCACTGTTGGTTAAACTTACGGGGGTTTGGAGGTCTTATCCTCGTGTTTGCAGATAAGAAATGGTTTAATATGATTATCATCAATGCTAAGATTGGAAGGAAGAAGTGAAATAAGGTTCTTGCTCAAATTAAAAACGCTTTGTGTCCCGGCCCGTAGGTTGTAGCTCAGCCAGTAAGTGCAACGGATGACCTACCCAAATTGCATGCATGAAGACGTTTCACTTCATGATGACATCTTATTTTATATTTAATTGTTTCAAACAATTAGATACAATTAGATTTAAAAAATAAGATTATTATTCATGCATGCAATTTGGGTAGGTGATCCGTAATAGGCCTACACTTCTCCTTCTTTAATTGGGTCTGCATCCTTCACGGTTGAAGATTCTTGCAGACTGATGAGTGTGTGTGTGCTTACGTTAGCCAGGTGCACGGTGCAAGAAAAATGCTACTTGTTGGTTGAGCTACGTACAGCCTAGGGGACACAAATCGTTTTTGATTTGAGCAAGAACCTTATTTCACTTCTTCCTTACAATCTTAGAATTGATGATGATAATATTAAAATAATTTCTTACCTGAAAACACGGAGATAAGACCGTCCAAACCCCCATTTCTCAGGTCCTCGCGACAACCTCCATTGTTAATTTTGTCGCACGCGTAAACTGCGTGTGCTTTGCATGTACTTTATTTGTATGTCGAGCGATCGCTAGCTACGCGCTTCGATATCGTTCCGTTGGGTCACGTGACCAGTACTTTAATCAACATTGATTAAACTTAACCGGAAGGGGGCTTTCATTACTGTCGGAATTTTGTTTTTAATCCATGCTGGGTTACAATTTTTGCAAACGACTTAGACTTAACCAACATAGGTTAAAAGGAATAATTTTGATCAACACTGTTTTTAACCAACGCAAGATTAAAAGTAAATTTTAATCAACACTACATTTTTAACCAACGTTGAGCGTTTTTTAATCAACAATTTTTTAACCCGCAGTTTTTTAATACTTGTTTTAACAGTGCGCGTGGCGTCATTTAAAGGCACTGGCAATGCCTTAAAAGGCTGTCACACGTTGCAGTCCACGTTCTCATCGTGAAAATCGAAAAGTCCATATTATAGCGGTCAGACTGACGTGGTCAGAGTGGAGAACAAAAACATGGTTGATTAGTCAACTAATGCAAACAACACAAGGAGAGAGACAGAGAGAGAGAGAGACAGAGAGAGAGACAGAGAGAGAGACAGAGAGGGAGAGAGAGAGAGAGAGGGGAGAGGGTGGGTGGGGGGTGGGGAAGAAAAAGATGAAGTGTTTGGTCGGGGGAGACATACAGAGAGAGAAACTTTGGAAATGTGCACCCAGTTCAACACCCCACCCCCCCCCCCCCCCCCATACCTTTGTATATGATAGATCTTGCGCTTCGGGCCCATACTCTATACGACTTTTCATCCCGAATCAAAGTTTTTGTCTCACGGTTAAAGTTATTCGGCAAGACAAAGCGAAAAGATGTTATTCTTTCGTACTTACTTAAAATCCGAAAAGGTCCCTGACTCTCTTATCTTATCATTGGATTCCTGGTTGTTTTGTATTCTTCTTTGATGACGTCAATCTAATTAACCTCTACATGAATGGCTTCAAAATATTTTGATGTTGTCAGTTCCAGAAGTTCGCCGATGTAAGAAATTGCATGATTTCATTATCATAAGGTGCCCTCATGAGCACCAGTAACTTACGTCAGGCCGACAAAATGAATTTTGAATGGCTTCAAAATAATGTCTCGATCATAGTCTACGCACCGATTTGTTTTGCATTTTTTATTAATCCTTCAGTCACGAAGCCGTGTAATATTAGTGGTGACGTTACGTCAACCAACGTCAGGTGTACAACAGCTCTGTAATCCTGGATGATGGGCTGAATGGCTTCAAAACATGTTTGTTAAGATCATCAAGGGCTGTTCAACAAGTGAGTCCAATTAAACAACAAAAAAAGGTCCTATAAACCATGGACGGGACAGTCATACGCCCCTGCTTTACTTTCACGGGGAATAAAAAAAGCATGAATACAAAATATTTGCTACAGTACGCGGACGCCCCGTTAAAAAAAATCACCCCTCACTCAATGCCATTGTTCTCTCACATTTCATCTATACCCCGGTGCCCCCCTCCCCTGCCCCCATGACATCAATAACAAATGCTAGGATTATATGACAAATTTGCTCTCAGCCAATCAAATACAAGGATTACTATAGCGTATAACAGTTAAAGGTAATACAAAGTTTTGGGATTTTTTTAAAATTAGGTGGATAATGAATCTTTACAATTTTGATATATTTGGATGCCCCTGTGGATGTATTATAAGCTCTAAAAAAATTAGCCCCTAAAACACTTCTGTTTTCGAGAAAAATTGAATATAAAAATTTACCGGTGCTCCCGGTAAATTTTGATAAATTTCAAATAGCGCCTATGGCCGTACAATCGTAGCTGCGACCATGAAAATCTCAGAATATGTAGTTGGGATATATAATTTCCAAACGTGAATAGCTAATCGGTCGATTTCAGTCAAGAAACATTGTTTCATAGCTAAATTAATATCTTGACCTTGAGAGGGAGCTATACAACATAAAGAGTTTATTATTTATAATTTCATAACTTTAGACTCGATTTCAACCGCGACAACGATCAATGTATATTGTAGGAACGCATATGCTTCCAATATGTTAATTTGAACCAAATTCATGACCCCATACCAAAACTTTGTAGTACCTTTAAAGGCCCACTGCCATACTTGTAGCTACTTGCGCCCTCTATATGACAAACAATGCCTAATCGGTGACCATTGGTCCCCCATGATCCTCTTTTTCTTATGTTAACTGAGAGCTGAGTTGATGAGAAAACCAGCTGTCCAGTGACCTTGTAGGGCGGTCTAATCCCTCCTGTAAACTATGGCAGATAAGCTTTAATGTAACTTGTTATTAAATACAAGCTTTATGAAAGAGGGCCCTAACTGCGCCCCCCATTATAGTTGGATCAAGGTTATGCCACTGAGTATAATCAAAGTTAAAATGGAAGCTTGTTGTTATTTAGCTTAAATTTCTAAACACAACATGAACATGGTTTAACGAAGAAACGATGCACCATCTAGGTCACTTGTGATGATAAACACAAAAAAAGAAAGAAAGAAATCTACTTGTTGGAAATGAGTTGTAGTTAGGCGATATGATTTTAGAATGATACAGAACATCTTACAACAAAATGGGACGTCGACGATAACTAAGAATATCCCTCTATTCAATAAGATAATTATACACATTTCGTTAAGAGGTATTATAATTTTCTTTAACTTATCTTTTTAAATTATTTTATCGCAACGTGACCATAATTATTCTAGTCTACGTACACGAATGAATAGAAATCAAGTTTCGGACTAATTAAACAAATTTCATGTTGTAAACAGTTTCCCGAATATTGATAGTTTCAAAATTCTGGATCGCCCGAATGGATGGGAGGGGGATCTTCTGTATCTCCTCTAGCCCTAGCTATCGAACGGTGTTCTTTAAGGGTGCAATTTAAGGTGGGTCTTTACTCGGTGGGTGACAGGGGGAAGGTGTCGGGTGTCACGTTTCGTCATGTTTCCACCTCTCCATTTCTTTCTTCCTTTTTTTATGTTTTATATTTTTTAATTGATTTATTATTCCGGAGAGGGGTCTTTTTTTCCTGTTAATGCAACCTGATTTGAGAGAGAGTATATACGTGTCTCCTATAACACCGTCACTTCGCCAAATGCATAATTATCATGAATCTTGCAACACTTTTGACATATTTGTCCCTCTGTAGGCCATAAAGAGATAAACGTCTTGGATTATGGCCCGGTCCCACTGGCCGAAGGACACAAAACGTATGCATAAAGGACACAGCGGACGAGCATCCGTTTTCGTCCGCTCCAGGAATGGACAAAATTTGCGAACATTTGCGAAAACAGAACGAAAAATAACGGACGTGGGTAGTGTGTAGCGGGGATGTTAAACGGATGTTCATCGGAAGCCTAGCGGATGAAAGCGGATGGAAGTGGATGACAGCTTTGAATACTCTATATACGAGATGCATACGCTTACATCCTTTCTATTTCCGTGCTACTAACGATGTATAGACGTTCCATGTACCTTATCTTTCCTCCCTCTTTCCGTTTTCAGCTGCAGCGGATGTGAGTTGCGAGGATGCCCAGAGGATGCAGAGAGGATACAGCGGACGTTTAACGGATGATAACGGACATAGAACGTTTGTTGCTCGTATTTGTCGCGGATTTACATCGTACACGGCGGAAGTTCATCCGTTCTAAAAGTTTTGTGCAGCTCAAAACTTTTTGCGCGGATGAAATCACAGTGGACGGATGCTCGATGGATAGAGCGTATGAAACACGTATGCAATGAGTACGGAACGGATGCATAGCGTTTTACAACGGATGGCAAGATTTTTTTACGTTTTACATCCTCTTTGCATCCGTAAGTGCAGTGGGACCGGGCCTTTAGACTTCACGGAAGTTTGAGGGGAGGAGCTGATTTCTTTACATTATAAATTATAGAATAAATGTATTTTGTTCAGCTTCGTTGGCTTAGGGGAAGTTTGAACAAGTGGCATGTACAGTGTACACACTGTAATTAATCTTGTGCGCACTTACCCGTTACATAGTAATATCCGGTCAAAATGAACGTGGAAAAGACTTGACTGGCATAGCCAACAAGCTATAGTAGAAGGTCGAAGCTAATAAAATACTTAATAGCCGGTGCTAAAGGGGGCACAAGGGGGCAACTCCCCGTCCGACGTACAGTAGAACAGCGAAAATGGTAGGGGAGAAAGAAAAGTGAGAAAAAAAACCACATGAAAGGACCCCTTCCAAAGAAATTGTCTGGAAGCGGTGGTCTCGTAAATTTCTATTTCATCCACCTAGCATCGTTTTATTACAAGACATTTTACCACAATTAATAAGAAAGAAAAAAAGTTCCCCATTAAAGCTCCTGAAATAAACGAACTTCTTCTCATACCGACGTCTTAAGTGACCTCATAATTATACAGAACGAAAAAAAATATGGCTTTCTTAAACCATATAACAAGACCAAAGACATTCTGTAGACAGTGACGTAGCGATGCTCATCATGGGGGGGGGGGGGGCAACGGTCTTAAATACTAACTAACATGGCCGCTGATGAGGGAGAGGGTGTGGAAACGTTCCCATCTTTCATTTATTACGTTTCCTTTCTCCCGCTCTCTTTCCCCTTATCTTCTCCCTACGTTTTTGTTGTTTTATTTTTCTTTTCAATTCGAGGGGGGGGGGACACGTTTCTATTCTTTTTTATGTTATTTCTCTCTCTCTCTCTCTCTCTCTCTCGCTCTCTCTCTCTCTCTCTCTCTCTCTGGGTTTTTCCGTACATAATGACCGTTGATTGGATACCCCCCCCCCTAAAAAAATAATAAAAAGTTATATAGCCGCCCCTGTACATGACATTGTGTGCGTGCAGACCCACTCATAATGTTGACCAAGTGCAATCTCAAACAATTCACTTCCACAGTCTGGAATAGAATGTTAGAGAGACAAATTACCCCCACCCCCCCCCCCCCCCTCTCTTCTCTCTCTCTCTCTCTCTCTTTCTCTCTCTCTCTCTCTCTCTCTAGCTCTCCCGCCCCCCCCTTCCCATCCGTTCCAGCCCATTGAACCAACAAGTAACATTACGCGATTTTCCACGAACATACATTAGTAACCCAGACAGCCTATGATTCAATGACTGTAAAAATGTGTCGATACAAAGAGAAAACAACCATTGTTATAACTTTGACAAACCCATTGTTACGTAGCAGACAGCGCACATGACCGTGCTCACATGTCGATGCGATCTGTCTTGTCTATAACTTTGTTCACATCCAATTTTCTCACGGTTGAAAAGACGGATGAATGGTTATCGCTACTATGAGCCATGCTTAAATTAATTTCATACTTAGGACCGCAGCATATACTCTTTATAAGTACTATATAATCAATAAAATTGTCGATGAATTATACATATTTATCTTTCTTTACTAACATACAAGAGTGGAAATTATAGCAAATTATAAATCAATTACTGGAAGTATAATAGTTAAAGAGAAGGTTGAGTTCTGGGAAGAGGTGAAAAATAATTTGTGAGCATTACTCATTCTTATTATGCAAGTGTGGAAGAACATCAGTTAAGACATGTTCCCTGAAAAGCATGGCTCTTCAAATGCCTTCATATTCTAAATATGCATGTAACATCGTAAAAATCGGGGGGCCGGCTTTTTACGCCACGTGTTCGTGAAGTCCCATAAACATCTTTCTGTGCAAGTGTTTGTAACTTTACCAAGACTTGGCCAAATTTCTTATCATTTTGATGATTCCAGAACCTTGCAATACACACAAATTCTTATATGCTAGATGATCAACCTTTTCTGGTCGGTTCCACACCGTTTCTTTCACAATGCAATCGCATGACCAGAACTGAACTTCATCTTTAAGCTTACTTCTCCGCAAAGAGAGAAAATTCACTCTTTTCTTAATAGTCACGGATCGCTTCTTTTTTGAACACCTAATTATGATTAACATTATTATTATTTTCTTCCCAGTCAAAAACAATGATGATGATCGATTTGAAGAGAGCATTTAGAATAAATCGCAAATGAATACTGACAAGATCATCGGTCCCCTGGTTGCTTACTTACAAGCATACACATGCTTTCTTAACAGTCAGGTAAAACACACCATCAAACCAAACCAAAACAAAAACCAATAGCACGAAATAGTGCTGAAGCTTCGATGTTCGCGTTCGTTCGGGTGGTTATCAACTAGCTTGAATTTGAAAGGGAATCAACTGTGCTATCATCAAGCCTTCACAACCGTTATTCTAGTAGAATTATCAGTTTTATCATTATCATTATTATTATTATATTATCATCATCATCATCGTCGATCTGGCGCTGCCGGGCTCACGTTCAATTGGGCAAAAAGAATTTCCATTTTCGGTTTAACAATAAAATTTGGAGTGGACTTTAAAAAAGATTATTTTTTATTTTTTTATTTATCATCATCATCATCATTATTTTCAATTTTATTACTTTTATTATTATTATTATCGAATTTCATCATCACCTTTAATTATCATTCAAAATAGTTATTCTAATAGAATTGATAAAATCCAAAGTTTACCAGTATGAATATGATCGGGTGTAATGTGGCTAAAATACTTTGGGTAAAGTCTGAATGATAGTAATACAAGAATTAGAAAAAACTGGTTTATCGTGAATATTTCACACAATTTCACAATAGTTCACTGCTCAGAATTCTTCACAACCAGCAATCTCTCAATGACTTCAAAAATATCTAAAATCTCACACTTAATGTTAATAACATAAATGTAAAGCGCATTCAAGGAATGTATGGAAAACGCGCCATATAAATACATCAATATTAATAATATCATTATTATCATCATTAAAGTCGAAACAATAACTTTCTACTTCTTTCCGTATAATACAGGTCATCTAATTTTTCTTAGGTTCTCTAAAGAAATTAGAATTTTATTATATTAATCTCGTAATATGGCTACTTATCATTACAGCTAATCCGATCCCCTTTGTTGTGTAATCTAATTACAATTTTAAGAGTTAAATTGACCAATTTTCTTCTTACGTTTACGATTTTCGCGGGATACTAGATACGTAGAGGCGAAAAGATTATGGGTGTATCACTTTATAATAAACGGGCCGCAGTTTCGCGCGCAAAAAATCGCTTTCATTATACGCTTCTCCCACAGTCTGTTGTTTGATTTTTATGAATGAAAGACCCAATGGCCATTCACTCATTCATTCGTTTATTCAAGAACAGAAAGAAAGAACGTAGCACCTGTAAAGTTCCCGCCAAATTCAGAAAGCGAGAAGAAAGGATGAAAAACTATCATCGTGCCCCCAACATGTTGCTTCTCCACATGACGGCAATACAAGTCAGACGGGGAAGGGGAAGGAAAGAGAAAGGGGAGAGAAAAAAGTGGGGGAAACAATTGTTTTTGTTCGGAATAAGCCATATTATAGAAGTAAGCACGTGTGGGGATTACGATGGAAGGTGGGACGAGGCGAGCGATTCTTGCACCTGCCGCAGGCGGCCAGAGAACAATCACTCATTCATAAAATATAAATCAAGATCTGTAGTAAGGGCTCGGAGTGCGTGGCCGCGGTGCGCACGCCAGCCGAACCAGGCCCGAAATGTTGTCAACAAAAAGGGTATGGGAATGGGGGAAGAATAATAGCCGGTGCTCGTGTGTCGCCCATTCATCCCGATGTATGACAATGTTGGTCGAATCGCGGCCGAGAAGCTGGGGCTATTATTAGACCAGGGATTGTGTCTATTTTACCAGACGGGTGACAATAGGGAAACAAACAAGTCCGTCGATTTGAAGGGCTTGCAAGGGAGGCGAGATGTGGAGCAGGTGCAGCTCGCTCGCTCGGCCCCGTCGCCCCATCATCCATCCATCGCCTCGCCGCGCGCATCGACTGTGCATCGGATCGCGGCAGACTTGCAGAGGAATGCAGCCCCGTATCTTCAGGCATCTACCCCACTCCCAATCTCGCACCACTCCGCCACATGCTCCACTCGCAATCCAGACAAAACAACGAAAACACCACAACCCTTTTTTCTTTTCACTCCATCACGAGAGAGAAAAAAGCAGGGATGACGGTGGCACCTGCCAGCCAAATAGGACTGACCCCTCGTCAATGGTGCCCCGATTTGGGGTCTATTGTTCGCTGGCACGTGGCAGAAGGATAACCCTTTTTTCTGTCAGATTTACCAAAGTTTTGTTATCTTCTGCCGATCGGAGTAAAAAAAAAGGGGGAAGAGGGGAATAAATAACCCGCAAAACTCGCGAGCGAACCAGACCCTCTCGATTTTACGCGGCGTGTCACCTGTTGCGTGCATGCATTTCTTGGATCTCTCTCTAACGAACAAAGGCAAACGAATAATGGCTAGCAAATAGAGGATGAAAGAAGGAAGAAAAGAAGTGCTTCTTCCATAATAAATACTTTGTGATTTACGGCTGGAAATTAAAAAAAAGAGTTGCTTGAGCTTCGGAATGGGGTGGTAATAAATTGTTATTTTGGAACCTGGCACGCGTCCGTTCAGCGTCGCCTCAAGTTCAACTCGAGTGCACGCGTTGAGGTTTCTTGAAGAAGAAGAAGAAAAAAACGATGGCGAAAAAAATAATCAGGGAACGCGGGTTGGAAGTAAAGAACTAAAATCGTTCGTAGTAAGAAAAGAAAAAAATCGGAATGAATGAATTTGCAAAACAGATGCACCTCCACCCAGAGTTATAGTTCGATGTAAAGAAATGTCAAGAAAACAAAGGAAAGTTTTCGGCAATCTGCACCTTCTTCTCCACCATAATGCGCTATCCATGAAGTGATTAAAATCACTAACATTGCATTCAGTAATTTCAATGAATATGATAGCATCCAGTTCGATATCAAATTAATTTCAAAGAAACAAAATAAAGATGATGAGCATTGGTGGCTTGGAACAGTTAAATTTAGCAACTACATTTTAAACTCCCAAATGATTTGTACACTGAAGGCAAGTGCCCAAATCTCCTTAAAAGGAAATTTAAAAGAATGAAGAAAAAAAACGGACAAAAAGTAGTATAAAACAATATTCTGTTAACAATAACTTATGTTCAACTTTTCAAACTGTTAGCAAGTTGCAATTCTCTTAATTCAATTATTGACCAAACTTTTCAGCAACAGTATAGAAAAAATTGTTAAAGTGGCAAGCATCTAAATGTGCCAATCAACGAATTCCCAAAAAAGATATTGACAGTTTTTTAAGTAAAGTTTTGTTGTTGCAAAGTTTTCCCCAATGATTATGAATTTCATAATAACATTTAAGAACTGTAGTATTTAGAGGGGAATACAAATCTCAAAAATGCCTCATTAAAAAAAAACATAAGAAGGAAAGAAGAAATAAGAATCTCTTTTTGTCTGAATTGTTTGCAAATCGCATTAAAGAAAATTCTCTACTATCCGCTGAGAGTTATAAGGGCGTTAATGATGTGAAGCCTATATGGTTTAACGGCCTTATGGATCTCAGCAGACGTGGAATGCCGTTCTGTTCAGAGCCAGAAAGCGTTAACTCTGTGTTACAGTGCCCTTCTGGCTCAGTACAAGCGATTATGTTCAATGAAAACAAGAAGAAACTCTTCATTGCTTTATAGCCTAGACTTCAAATATTTTAGGAGCAGTTTTAATTAATTACTCAAACTCCATCATTTTATTGACCACTGACCAAACGCCCATTCTGGCTTCAGATCACGACCCACACATGTCAACATAAAATAACAACTATTTGCGGACGGTCCAAAAGACAGATGGGGCGTGGTGGGGGTAAGCGCTGACCCCTAAAGGTTCCCAATTTTGAGGTCGACAATAATGCGTGTGGGTTATTAGTACGCACGCGCGTTCGCGTGCCGCGGATTAATAGTCGATAGTGTCCTAAAGCTCAAGCATTTTTTTTTCTCTCTCCCTTTCTTTATTACTGTCTTTCTTTCTTTCCTTTTTTCCCGCCCACCTTGAAAAATTTGTCTTTAGAAAATGTTGTGTGGCAAATTTGACACTCTATATCCAATAGTTGTGATTTCAGAGAAGGAAAGATCACAAGAACAATCTAAAGGAAATTCATTGATAACTTATTTCTGAACAAATTAGATGCTTAATACCGAATACCGAATGGTAATTTGCAATAAATATTTTATATTCTGGAACTGTATTCTTCAAACGATTATTTGTAATTCTCCCGCGATTACAATGAACGGTAACTTGCGAGAAATATGATAGGAATTTCGTTGGAATACTAGGCGTGCTTATCCTTTTCCCTAAAGTCCATCTGGGAGCCAGAAGGGCGTTACCATTACAAGGAGTTAACGCCCTAATTGCTTCCCAGCTGAATGAGTTTACGACATTTTTTCCTTCATTTTATCGCGCGTAATCTCTACGGCAGATTGCCGTATTTTGGGGGCTCATTTGGGAACAAAATGTCATGTTTTAACAAAAAATAATGAACTGCGTGAAGCTGTAGAGTGATTATATTAGCTTGAGTCCATCTGCAGTGTCCAGCGTACCACATGTCCAGTGACTGCGGTCAGTTAATTGCTTATTGGACAATGATTACGGTCATATTAGCCAAACGAAATCGCAATTATGCAAAGTGGATTTTTGTATTATTTCTTGTCTAGAGAAGCCGGAGGTTGATTCGTATAAATTATTATGCAATCGTTTTGACTTGGGGGTTGGGGACATTTTTGTTCTAATGCCGGAAACTCACTATTTGTTTTTCTTTTAATAATATATAAAGGGATGAACCGATTTAAAAAAGATTTTCTCATTTTTTCCGATGTAGGAACTGACATTAATGATTCTAATATTAAAATGATCAAAATATGTTAAGGATCCAAATTGCTGTTTACGGGCGAGTTAAAAGCCAGAGATATGATACAAAGGAAACTATTGAAAGAGCAAGGAATATCGGATACATATTTTTTTGTAAGGAGAGGGAGAAATTGCAAGATAAAGAAAGAGAGAGAGAGAGAGAGAGAGAGAGAGAGAGAGAGAAAGAGGCAGAGAAAGGTGGGAGAAAGGGGAAAAAAGAAAAGACTAAAGAAAAAGGAGAGAAAATAACTTCAGATCGGTTTAAGAAAACACGACGTGTCAGGATCGGGGGTAAGAATAAGGCTGAGGTCTCAATCTGTTTCGTCGGTGGCTTGCGCGTGCGGGGCGATGTGGTCAGAAATCACTTGAACAATGACCCAGCGAACAAAAGGCCCCCAGCGGGGCAAGGTGATGGCGGGTGAAAGATCCAGCTAGCAGACGACAGGTGCCGCTGACTGAACAAGGGCAAAAGCGCGCGCGCGCGCGACTGGTCAGACGGTTTTAGTTCTTGTAAGGGCTTGTAAGACGATAATGAAATAAGGCGGGGAGCAGATAAGTATAAGTACCAACGACTGTGGCTTTAAAAACAACAATTATGTTTTCCTTAATCCATATGTCTTAAAAAGAGCATTAGGCGAATTGTTCTTATACAATTCTTGATTGAAGTACATGTATTGTGTATGGTGTAGTGCGGTGAAATTACTATGCCCGTGTGAGATTGTGGGCACGTTTGAGAAAAAGAAAGCTGCACAACTTGTTTTTACAACTCATCTGTTAGTGGATATTGTGGGGGTTTTTTTCATAGGAGAATTACTAATAGAGGGGCAAATGTCGTACATGCGCGCCCCTTTCATATTCTTTCAATTGAAAATTATATGAGAAAAAAAGAGAAGTTCTAAGTATTGAAAGAAAGAGTTGAATCCAGTACTTCCAAGTTTTCATTATCAAAGTGAGCTATTTTGTGTACAGCACCTTCTACAAAGTCCATGTTCAACTTTTAAATGCGTCTTTGAACCTCCTTAAAAGAATATTAGCGCCTTTTTGTTGTTAAATACTGTGAATCACCATCACTACCATCATCTCATCATCATCAACAACAACATCATAGACGCCTACATTCTCATGAGCGTTGAAGCGCAGAACTATGTAATGTATCCATTTTGTCCCTGAGAACGAACCCATAACAATCAGTTGAACCAAAGCCAAGAAAAATTAATCAACAACAGAAATTTGGCTCAAGAAATTTACTTTTAAAATTGATAACAATGAGATCAACGAAACAATGATCATCTGTCGTTAAAAATAGAACTCGTATTACCATCAACAAAATAAATTTTAAACTATAAATACGCCTATCTTATTTTCTGGGTGTAATTTGTTTTAATTCTACCGTGGCCTCAGAATATTCTTGGCAGACTAATATTTAATCTTGAAAGAACACATCGACGAATCCACCACTAATTGATTGCAGAGCATGGATCATTTTATGTTTCCTCCTCCTCCTCTTAGTAAAGAATTAATTTAATCAAACACATGGAATGCAATGAACATCATCATAATCACAATAATTCTCTATTGTTTCAATGCTAATCATGAACTTCTGGAATGCATTACTGTGGACCTGCTAAAAACTAAAAAAGTGTATTATGATAAACCCAAAACAACAATTCGAAAGTAAAAATTAAATATTCAGTACCAAAGACAGTGGCGTAGCATGGCTCCACATTTTTAGGGGGTCGACCTCATGAGAATGGGAGAGGGAGGAGGGCACTATTCTTACTCGGATAAAATACGAATTAAACGAGGCCTTTAAACAAAGTGCGGGGGGTAGTATATCTTCTATTCACTTTACTTCACCCCCTCTTGCTTTTGTTTCCTGTTTAATTTTGAGTTCCTCTCATTTTAATGCTGTTCGATGAGGGGGGCGTGTGCTTCTTGAAGCTACCTCAATAACCAAAGACCTCGTTCTACATTAATATAAATTTGTTGAGATTACTCTTTAATAAATGTCACACACCAATGAAAAAAACTTCATGTTCTGATATGCTAGTTGACTTAGTCCTCATTAGCCTTTGAACACAGATTTAATTACTAAGTATTTACTATCCTATTTCAGTTCAGCGTATGCACTTTCTAATTACTAATGCCTAATGGCCAATACCATGATTTGGTTTCACTTGATTTTAGATCGAATTTCTTTCTCTTTTTACAGTGTTTTAAGAGACAGTTTTCAATTCAGTAGTTGCACAAGTTTGACTAAACAGGTGTAAAAGTAATTTTACCTTCTTAGTATTACATTTCATTTCATTTCATTTCATTTATTTTCCACATTAAAAACCAATAAAATATATGTAACCCCCATAAAAATGGCAGTTACTAAAATCATATTTTGTTATTTATTCTTTTCCTATCTCTATCTCTATCTCTCTCTCTCTCTTTCTCTCTCTCTTGTCTCTCTCTCTCTCTATCTCTCTCTCTCTCTTTGTATCCATTCATTTCATCTCATACTTCTAAGAAACAAACTCTGCTTTGTGCTCCTTATGCAGTTTAGTGCAATATAGGTTTGTTCTCACCCAGATTATTTTCTTCTCCCAGTTTTAGAACTATTGCTGGTAGATAGCTTATTTGCTAGAGCTTTGACCATCAATAACACTGGACACAGTGTTTGGGATTATATTGTCTCCCACAGAATTCGGTGCCCTTTCCCCTTTGTCTATTCCCTTTAATAGGACCCTCTTTACTTAAGTGGTGTTTGCAGGTAGATTGTGTCCCTTCAGGATGTTGCTACTGTTTAATCTCTGTATTCAGGAGAAGTATAGTTTTAAAGTGGTTGTTCTAAGAAAAGGCGAGCTTTAATTAAGACCATGCTGTAGAGAGCTGGCTTGGAGTATTGGGTTTGAGACAAAGGATGGGTTGTTTTAGTTAAGGATGCAAGCTTGGTCCTATCACATGATGTTAGGTAACCAATAAGACGTCTAGTTGGAAGGAAGGGTAATGTGGGTCTGGACAGTTTAATAAAACTTTGACACTTTAAGTTTCCAGCTCATTCTCTGCCCAGCTGCCATTGCTTCGAACACTACCCTGTATATATTCAATCTCCATATTGGAGCATGTGCTACTAAATATATCTGTAGCCTCTACCTGATTTTCTTCTTCGAAACATATACAAAACGTATATATCAACTTTATATTCTTCAAGCTTCTCTAAGTTTAAGAGAGTTTCCTGTGTTATATTTCATTGGGCATTTCATCCAACTTCAACCTTTATGAGTTGCATGGTTATCATCTCAGTTCCTGATTTTTATATTGCAAGCAAGTGTTGGCTCTTTTACTAGGTAAGAACTTTTGCTATGTTTGCTTTCATTATTCTGTTGTATGAGGTGTGGGTATATTATGATGATATCTATATTTTGCTTGTATGACTCTGAGTGTAGTTTGAGACTGTAGCATACATTATATAACTTTTAATGCAGTAATATGTTATACAAGATTGATTCTTTCCGCTGATCAAACAATTCAGTTAAATGAGAAGAAAAGATTATATGTAAGATTATTTTGCAGTTAGTATACTGATTCCTGATTCTATATTTAAGCCAACTGCTATTACAGAGGCAGGCTGTGAAGAAATGATTTATGAAGAGTTTTGGTGGTTTGAGATACTTGTTTGTAGATAAGATTTACTAACCTTATCTACTGATGTACTGGTAATGTGTATTTGCTGTTCATTATGGTTATGAATGAAAACTCTACTGAACAGTTGGTGCGCTATGCCATCTTCATTACATGCAGTTATTGTGATGTATACATATTATATATGTATTACTAACATGGGATAAGTACTATTATGAAAAGGATTGTATCATATTAACCATGAATTGAACCAAGGTATAACTGAGTAAATTAGTTGACAGAATCGCATTGATTCTTCCAAAGTTAATTAGATAAATTAAGAGGCAAACTCTCATTCTTTCCTTTATTTAATCTATTGAGATACGAGCTTGTTATATAGATATATATATATATATATATATCTTTCCCTCTCTTAAGGAACGTTTTGTTAGAAGAGTTCTGTTTATTATCCTCTTTTACTAGGTGGATCTTTTACTAGGTGGATCTTTTACTAGGTGGATCTTTTACTAGATCAGTCTTTTACTAGGACTTTTACAAGAGTCTTTTAATTGATGAAATTCATCAAGCTTCAAGCTATCGTTCAACTTGTTCCTGTGTTCTGCGTGCTGCGACGTCCTCTTCAACGACACAGAGACGCCGGATATATTGATCAACCGCGTATCGCAAGCGAGTTCATGAACATTTAATAATTTGGTTACTTTAATATTTAGATAATAGTCGGTTTAGTTATAAGTTACAATACCTTATAATGTTATAGTTGTAAGTTGTGGAAGTTTTGTTTATTTCAATGTTTACTTGATTTGCAGTTGTTATTGACAACGAGCTAATAAAGGCATTGCCAGGTTATTTTGTTAAAACGTAACCTCAAGTGTAATTTCTTTATTTATGGACCTGGGAAATTGTGACATTCGGGTTACATAAATTGGGGGCTTGTCCGGGAACTAAATTTGCATATATGCATAATTAATATTACTTATTTGATAGATACTTTATAATTACATTGGAATTGATTAACATTCTCTGTTTATTAAGTTTTAATTGCTAGTGTAAGCAGTTAGTAGTATACATTGTTGAAGGCTTAGTAATTGTCTTTGTCATTATAGTTAAGAGTTTAAGAGCCAACACTTGCACAAGTTAGTAGAAGCAATGGCAGCGAACAGTTTGAAAGAATTTGGGCAGGAGTGGTGCAAGGAGGAGGGAATAACAGCAGATAATGCCCTCCTACTTGTAACTCCGACAATGGCAATGCCTGATGAGGTATTTGCCCTGGCAATTTCGGATCGATTTCCCACGTTAAGTGGGATACTCAGAAAGAATGAGCCGAAAAATAATGAAACATTAATACTCTGTATGTTTGAGGGAGCCACTCCCATTGTCGGTGTAGGGAGGGAAATCCATATATCTGTAGATGGGGACACTGTGTGCCAGGTAGTTAGGTTGGAAGAAAGGGACCCCTCGAAAGGAGGTAGGGTAAACATTAAGGACTTAAAGGATAGTGGGTTGGTAGACGAATGGAAGAAAGCTAAAGAAGCCGCATTACTTAAAGAAGAGGTTTCCAAGAAAGAAAATGTTTCCCCTAGCCCTAGCCCAGCCACAAGTAACTTAGACCGGGAAGTCCCTTCTTTGTCTGCATCGTTATCAAGGTGCGCGCTTACAGCAAACTACAGAAAATTGCGCTGTTTCTCAGGCGCGAGGAACCCCGCGCGCGATGAGGACACTTATCCTTTGTGGATAGAGCACGTTGAGGGTCAGATGGATGAGTGGCAGGATCTCGGAGATGGCGAGCGCCGAAAGCGTATTCGCGAGGCGCTGCGCCCTCCTGCGTCGAGCATCATTAGTGACCTCCGCCGTGAGCTCCCACACGCAGACTCGTATGAGTACCTAAAGGCTTTAGATTTGGCCTATGGGGACACGAACACTGACGATGAGCTGTTCGTCAAATTCCATAACACCACGCAGCTCGAGGGCGAGCGACCCTCCGAGTATCTTTCTCGCCTACAGGAGATACTGAGACAGGTAGTGAGGCGTGGAGTAGTAAAACCTACAGACTCCAATCAGGTAAGACTAAAGCAGTTTATCAGAGGCATCTTGTATAATGAGATGCTCCTGATCAACTTACAACTCCGCGATAAATTAACCCACCCTCCTTCATTTCTGCAGTTATTATCCTCTGTAAGGAAGCAGGAGGAAGAAGACTCCATGAAGGCCAGCCTCGCCCGGCCGAGACAAAGAGTAGACCCAGGTAAGCGTGCCGCCGCACATAACCGTGTGGAGGCCCCAGTTCAACCAGTCCAAATTTCTCGAACTTCTATCCCCTCTGAATCCACCCCAATCCAGCAGACTCCTCACAGGCCGCCTCCTCCCAGGCCACAAGGCAACACATCTGAGGTCATCTGCTTCAAGTGTGGGGAGGTAGGGCATATCAGTAGAATATGCAACAGCCCAGCTGCCCCTGAAGCTATCAACAAGAAATTGATCCAGTTTATACTAGGCAAGCAGGGAAACGCCAAAGGACGCCTGGTAAGGGGAGACCAGGAGTCCACCTAAGTACTGCACCCCAACAAGTATGCGATGTTCCTCCAGGACTGGTTGGGGACAGTATCACCCAGAAGTGCTGGGTGGATGGGATAGAGACTACTTCCCTCATAGATAGCGGCTCTCAGGTCACACTCATTCAAAAGAGCTTATTTGCTAGGCTCGACCGAGAGTTGCATCCTATGAGGGATCTAGTGCTCTATCATGGCGGTGACGGAACTCTACCTTACTTAGGCTATGCCTATGTTAATATTGGATTTGAGAAGGCCTTTAGTGGGACAGGAACCCAGTTCAGTACTCTAGCCCTAGTAGTGCCAGATGCTCAGCATCAAAGAACCTATTCAGTGGTTATAGGGACAAATTCCGGTCTTTTCCGGAATTGCTTTGAGTCCTGTAAGAGGTTAGCTGGGGTTCGATTTGCACAGACTTTGCAAATCAGTCCTGTGTGTAAGGATATCTATTCTTCTCTCTCTAAGAAACAGACACTCCCCGCCGACGGTAAACTCGGCACCATCAGATCAAGAAAGAAACATGAAATTAATATTCCACCTCATAGCAGTCATACCATAATAGGTCAATGTAGAAACACACTCCGAGCACCAGCGACTGCGGTCATTGAGTCCCATTCCCCAACTAGGTTAGCAAAGGGCTTAGAAGTGATACCCTCGGTAGTTGAAGTCCCTGGGGAAGCCTTTTGTAAGGTCGAAGTTCTACTTGTCAATAAGAGCTCAAAGCAAATCACCATCCCTGGGAACTGCCCACTGGCTGATCTATTCATCCCAGAGTGGTGCCGCCAACCTCCCAATCAGGGCTCTACTAATGCCATCCATGCATCATCTTCTGCTACCAGCGCAGAAATGGGCACTACCATTCCACATGATATCGATGTTGCGGACCTCCCTATCAGTTGGGGCCCCATAACCCCTGAATGGAAGGAACGCCTTCTACATCAGTGTAGGCGGAGGAAAACTGTGTTCTCCAGGCATGACTTTGACCTGGGATGTTCTGCCTATGCTGAGCATCAGATCAACGTCAATGACAGCACTCCATTCAGGGAGAGATCTAGGAGGGTAGCCCCTTCAGACTTGAAGGATCTGCAACAGCATCTGCAGCAGCTACTTGATCACAAGGTAATCAAAGAGTCGCGAAGCCCATACGCTTCTCCAATTGTTCTTGTTCGCAAGAAGAATGGGAGTTTGAGAATGTGCGTAGACTTCCGCACCCTCAATTCGCGCACGATTCCTGACCAGTATGCAGTTCCTCTGATTCAGGAGGCAATTGACTGCCTAAATGGAAATAAATGGTTCTCGGTGATAGACCTGAAGTCAGGATTTTATCAGATCCCCATGCGTGAAGAGGACAAAGAAAAGACAGCTTTCATCTGTCCTCTGGGCTTCTACCAGTTTGAGCGTATGCCCCAGGGTGTGAAAGGGGCACCGGCCACTTTCCAACGTTTGATGGAGAAGTGCATGTCAGGTTTAAACATGATGGAGGTACTTGTGTACATGGACGACCTCATCATTTTCTCTAAGACGCTGGAAGAGATGGAGGAGCGCCTGGGTAGAGTGCTTGATCGGATGCATGAATTTGGCTTGAAGGCATCCCCTGAGAAGTGTCAATTCTGTTGTGAGTCGGTCAAGTATCTAGGTCATGTAGTCTCGGCAGAGGGAGTGCAGACAGACCCAGACAAGGTAGCAGACCTCGCAACGTGGCCTAGACCAGAAACTATCAGGCAAGTAAAGTCTTTCTTAGGATTTGCAGGATACTATCGGCGATTCATCAAGGACTACTCCAAGATATCACGCCCACTGAATGCTCTTACTATTGGGTGTGTATACCCAAAGAAGAGAGGGCAGCCACCTCCCAAGAGGCAGCCTGACCCTAATGCTAGACGAGCTAATGATTCCATTAGTGACCTCTGGACAAGTGAGTGTGAGGATGCGTTCCAAACACTCAAGAAACTACTTGTTTCTGCCCCAGTGCTTGCCTTCGCAGACCTGTCACAACCCTTTGTTTTGCATGTTGATGCGAGTCGTGACGGTCTGGGTGGTGTCCTATACCAGGAGCGTGAAGGAAAGCTCCGCCCGGTTGCATACGGCAGCCGAGGATTATCAGCAAGTGAGAAGAACTACCCAGCCCACAAGCTGGAGTTTTTAGCCCTTAAGTGGGCAGTTACAGACAAGTTCCGTGATTATCTGTATGGAGCTAAGGGTACGCGGATTATGACAGATAATAATCCGCTAACATATATACTAAGCTCAGCCAAACTCGACGCCACAGGCCATCGGTGGTTGGCTGCACTCTCATGTTTCGATTTCTCCATCCACTATAAGCCAGGTAAGGCAAATATTGAAGCCGACGCACTGTCTCGCAAGCCTCAAAACCCTGCCTTGGACGAGGAATACGAACAGCGCCAAAAGTGGAAGCTGAGTGACCTGGAGGCACGGCTCAGGGATGACGCCGATGTAATCTGCCCCCAGGAAGCCATCAGTGCCCTGTACCAGCGATACGAGGCTCTTCCCAAGACAGAGGTAGGCTCCATACCTAAGGTCACCCATAAACATGTACCTATGATAGAGACCCTTTGTGCAAGTGCCGAGTCCATTCCCAGCCTTTATGCAAAAGGCTCAGACCTAAACAAGGTAGACTGGTCCCAGGCACAAAATGCAGACCAAATCGTGAACCTGGTCCGGAGTCATGTAGAGCAAGGTAAGAAACCCTCTTCGTTGGATGGTATACCTCGTGATGCTAAGCTCATGCTCCGTGAATTTGATAGGCTCGTGCTGAGGCAAGGCATCCTGTATAGGTCTTTCTTAGATTCCCTTGGGAAGACTCATTACCAGCTCGTCTTGCCCTCAAGTAGCCGGAGGCAAGCTATGAGAGGCATCCATGATGAGGTGGGTCATCTCGGCATTGAAAGATCAATAGCCTTTGCTAGGGACAGGTTCTACTGGCCCAAGATGAGTGCCGAAATAACAGAGTGGGTGAAGCACTGTCCCCGTTGCGTGGCAAGAAAATCACATCAGCACCCATCAGCACCACTGGTTAGTATCAAGACGACGAGTCCATTGGAGCTGGTCTGCATGGATTTTCTGTCCTTAGAGCCAGACCGCTCTAACAAAAAGTCAATACTAGTGGTAACTGACCACTACACTCGATATGCGCAAGCTTTCCCAACAAAAGATCAAACTGCTAAGACTGTGGCTAAGGTCTTATGGGAGAACTTTTTTGTACATTATGGCTTGCCTCAACGCCTTCACTCCGATCAAGGCAGAGACTTCGAGAGCAAAGTCATATATGAACTGACCAGGCTCCTTGGAGTTCAAAAGTCAAGGACCACCCCGTATCATCCTCAAGGTGACCCCCAACCCGAAAGGTTCAACCGAACTTTACTAGGTATGCTAGGGACCCTAGAGGAAGAGAAGAAACAAAACTGGAGCAAGTACGTTAGTGCATTAGTGCATGCGTACAATTGTTCAAAGCATGATAGCACTGGTTTTTCCCCATACCTTTTGATGTTTGGTAGGGAAGCTAGACTACCTGTTGATTTGCGCTTTGGCACGAGTCCAGACAACCATAGTGGCACGGATCACGTTCAGTATGTCCAGGGACTTCGTGAACAACTCGCTCGTGCTTACAAGCTTGCATCTGAGGCGTCAGACAAGTCAGCCGAGGCCAACAAGAGAAGGTACGATGCTAAGGTGCGAGAAAATGATCTCCAGCCAGGAGACAGAGTGCTTGTGAGAAATGTCGGTCTGACTGGCAAGCACAAGCTAGCCGACAAGTGGTTTCGAGAGCCACAAATTGTTGTACGGCGTATCAATCCAGATATGCCGGTTTATAAGGTAAAGCCGGAGAATGGAGAAGGTCGAGAACGAACCCTCCATAGAAATCTCCTCCTACCAATTGAGTATTTTAATGAGACTGTTTCCCCCATTGTGCAAAGAGTCCGTAAAGGTCCATCACATCGGACTAGATCCAAACAGGTTCTAGCCGCCGAACCGAGTCACTCAAGTGATGAATCTGCCTCGGATGATGAGAGTGTCGCTCTACTTTTCCCAGAGATGACACCTGCCCCTGGCCTCCGTGTGGATGCCCCTGAGTTTGTCCCAGATAGGGTAAGGCCCATTCCTGAGATCCCATCTCCAATTATAGTGGAAGATGAAAGTGATGAAGGAAGTATCCAAGATGGCAGTCCTGCAGTAAGTATGATCGAAAGTGATGAAGAAGTCTTATTTCCCTTGAATGAAGCTCCTGAACCGATAGAGCCCCAGCAGAGGGCCGAAGAGGTAGGTTATGGGGACCAGATTCTGAGGATGGAGAATACTGATGGCGAAGAAACGGGTGCTGACCCCGTCGACCAAATAGGTAATGTATCTCTTGAGAATCCTTTTGTGTCTAGTGATGTTCCTGTTGTCTTACCAGACATCGAGTCTGGTGCTGCAGACGCAGAGCCCGTGCCGCAATCCATCCGACGCTCAACACGCTCTTCTAAGCCGCCGCAGCGCATGGTATATAGCGATTTGGGCGATCCTCTGACAAGATCGGCTACCTCCTCTAGGTTATTTGCTGGGTTAAGGCAGAAGATTTTTGGATTTTGAATATTGTCTAACTTTTACTTATGTTCACGGAGTGAACAGGGTTTGAGGAGGGAGGATGTAACCCCCATAAAAATGGCAGTTACTAAAATCATATTTTGTTATTTATTCTTTTCCTATCTCTATCTCTATCTCTCTCTCTCTCTTTCTCTCTCTCTTGTCTCTCTCTCTCTCTATCTCTCTCTCTCTTTGTATCCATTCATTTCATCTCATACTTCTAAGAAACAAACTCTGCTTTGTGCTCCTTATGCAGTTTAGTGCAATATAGGTTTGTTCTCACCCAGATTATTTTCTTCTCCCAGTTTTAGAACTATTGCTGGTAGATAGCTTATTTGCTAGAGCTTTGACCATCAATAACACTGGACACAGTGTTTGGGATTATATTGTCTCCCACAGAATTCGGTGCCCTTTCCCCTTTGTCTATTCCCTTTAATAGGACCCTCTTTACTTAAGTGGTGTTTGCAGGTAGATTGTGTCCCTTCAGGATGTTGCTACTGTTTAATCTCTGTATTCAGGAGAAGTATAGTTTTAAAGTGGTTGTTCTAAGAAAAGGCGAGCTTTAATTAAGACCATGCTGTAGAGAGCTGGCTTGGAGTATTGGGTTTGAGACAAAGGATGGGTTGTTTTAGTTAAGGATGCAAGCTTGGTCCTATCACATGATGTTAGGTAACCAATAAGACGTCTAGTTGGAAGGAAGGGTAATGTGGGTCTGGACAGTTTAATAAAACTTTGACACTTTAAGTTTCCAGCTCATTCTCTGCCCAGCTGCCATTGCTTCGAACACTACCCTGTATATATTCAATCTCCATATTGGAGCATGTGCTACTAAATATATCTGTAGCCTCTACCTGATTTTCTTCTTCGAAACATATACAAAACGTATATATCAACTTTATATTCTTCAAGCTTCTCTAAGTTTAAGAGAGTTTCCTGTGTTATATTTCATTGGGCATTTCATCCAACTTCAACCTTTATGAGTTGCATGGTTATCATCTCAGTTCCTGATTTTTATATTGCAAGCAAGTGTTGGCTCTTTTACTAGGTAAGAACTTTTGCTATGTTTGCTTTCATTATTCTGTTGTATGAGGTGTGGGTATATTATGATGATATCTATATTTTGCTTGTATGACTCTGAGTGTAGTTTGAGACTGTAGCATACATTATATAACTTTTAATGCAGTAATATGTTATACAAGATTGATTCTTTCCGCTGATCAAACAATTCAGTTAAATGAGAAGAAAAGATTATATGTAAGATTATTTTGCAGTTAGTATACTGATTCCTGATTCTATATTTAAGCCAACTGCTATTACAGAGGCAGGCTGTGAAGAAATGATTTATGAAGAGTTTTGGTGGTTTGAGATACTTGTTTGTAGATAAGATTTACTAACCTTATCTACTGATGTACTGGTAATGTGTATTTGCTGTTCATTATGGTTATGAATGAAAACTCTACTGAACAGTTGGTGCGCTATGCCATCTTCATTACATGCAGTTATTGTGATGTATACATATTATATATGTATTACTAACATGGGATAAGTACTATTATGAAAAGGATTGTATCATATTAACCATGAATTGAACCAAGGTATAACTGAGTAAATTAGTTGACAGAATCGCATTGATTCTTCCAAAGTTAATTAGATAAATTAAGAGGCAAACTCTCATTCTTTCCTTTATTTAATCTATTGAGATACGAGCTTGTTATATAGATATATATATATATATATATATCTTTCCCTCTCTTAAGGAACGTTTTGTTAGAAGAGTTCTGTTTATTATCCTCTTTTACTAGGTGGATCTTTTACTAGGTGGATCTTTTACTAGGTGGATCTTTTACTAGATCAGTCTTTTACTAGGACTTTTACAAGAGTCTTTTAATTGATGAAATTCATCAAGCTTCAAGCTATCGTTCAACTTGTTCCTGTGTTCTGCGTGCTGCGACGTCCTCTTCAACGACACAGAGACGCCGGATATATTGATCAACCGCGTATCGCAAGCGAGTTCATGAACATTTAATAATTTGGTTACTTTAATATTTAGATAATAGTCGGTTTAGTTATAAGTTACAATACCTTATAATGTTATAGTTGTAAGTTGTGGAAGTTTTGTTTATTTCAATGTTTACTTGATTTGCAGTTGTTATTGACAACGAGCTAATAAAGGCATTGCCAGGTTATTTTGTTAAAACGTAACCTCAAGTGTAATTTCTTTATTTATGGACCTGGGAAATTGTGACATTCGGGTTACATATATACAAGGTAACATATTACATTGTACACATTTGACATATAGAGCAAGTGAAAACAGATACATAAGCATAAAAGAACAATGAAAAACTACATCAGTTAACAAAATATAAACATTAAAACATAAAAAGGTAAGTAATGTAGATGGGGCTAGAAAAAGCGAAGCTTATCGAGTCTAGCCCCGGTAGCAATGAAGGGGAAGTCCACCCTGAGAATGTGTGTGGCCAAGTAAAGGCGGAGTAAACCCATCCTCAGGGTGGACTCTCCCTTCAAAATGTCTGGATTTATAATTAGATTAAATTGACCCGATGATAACATAATTGCGATTTGAAACATAATAATACATGTAATTGTTTTTAAATTGATATGACTATTTAGAATTGCAGAGAAATTGTTTGTATTTATACTTAAATTGTCGTAATGATGCAGATTGTTTGAGACTGTTATCTAAAGTAGACCATGTAAGGTAACCCTGATACTTAACACTTCTTTGGCCAGTAGCAGTTCTGTAATAAATGCTATGCAAATTCTTGGAGTTTCGAGTGTTATAACAATGTACATCACTGTTGCATCTAAACCAGTTTTGAAGTGAGTTTGGTAATAGTCCCTTTTCAGACCTGTACATAAATTCTCCCAGTTGTAACCTACCTAATTCATATACAGTCAAAACCCTTAATTGTTTAAAGATATTGTTGGTATGGGCCAAATAATGAGACTTGGCAACTATGCGTATTACACGTTTTTGCAACAAATGTAAACGATTTAACAATGTATTTGACGCATTTATCCATAGCATATTACCATATTGTAAATGAGGAAGAATTAATGAATTGTATAGCAAAAGCAGTACCTTTGACGGTAATACAAATTTCAGTTTTGACATAACTCCAGTAATTCTTGAGATCTTCAATGCAATATCATTAATATGTAAAGACCATGATAACTTGTCATCAATATTAACTCCCAAGAAGCGGGCACTATGTACTTGCTTTAAGGGCTCTAGTGAATCAGCAAACTTAAGACTAAGTAAGTTCTTATCATATTGTTTATTCAATGGTGCAAAATGCATAAAATTTGTTTTCTCAATGTTTATCCTTAACCCATTCACTTTGTACCAAATATTAACCTTTTGTATTTCTTTATTCATATTATGGACAAGAGTATCTAGTTTCTTCTCGCTTAAAGAGACATTGGTGTCGTCTGCAAAAATAATGTATGACAAAGTTGAGGAAACATTCGGCAAATCATTTATATATAGAATAAACAACAGTGGCCCAATTATTGACCCTTGGGGCACTCCGCATATAACTTCTTTTTCAAATGAAGTTGCATTATCATAAACAACATATTGTTTTCTTTCCTTCAAATAATCCTTTATCCACTGTAATGGCAAACCTCTCACACCATAGTACTCCAATTTGGATAATAAGGCTTGATGATTAATGGAATCAAAAGCTTTTGAGATATCCAATGACAAACAGAGTGAATGTTTGCTATCATCAAGGGAAGTAAGTATTTGGTCCAAAAAATATGTCAAGGCCAATATAGTTGAATGACCAGATCTGAAGCCATATTGAAAATTCGATAAAATCTCTCGTTTCTCAATGTAAGACAATAATCGAGAGTAAAATAATTTTTCCAAGATTTTGGAGAAAACGGGCAAGAGTGACACCGGTCTATAATTACAAAACTGCTCGAGGGAGCCTTTCTTATAGATCGGAGTGACCCTCGCCAGCTTCATACTGTGAGGGAATTTAGCAGTGGAGAGGGAAAGGTTAAAAATATGTACCAATGGAGCAAGAATGAAATAGATTGATTCTTTAATGACAGAAACAGTTATATTATCATGACCAGGACTTTTACCTATTTTCAATGCCTTCACTATATCTATAATTTCATGACCTTCTATTGGTTTCAGAAACATTGACTGATGATATTGACCATTCATATAAGATCTACACTTCAGCATGTCAATATTACTTGTGTCTGTGAACATTGTCCCAATGCCTATGAAATATTCATTGAATTTGTTTGCAATATCAACAGGATCTGTAAGTTTCTTATTATTTTCATCACGAAAACAGTCTTGGTTCTTTCTTTTGGTTCCCCTATTCAACATATTGTTAATAATATTCCAGGTTCGTTTACTGCAATTACTTTCTTCAAACTGCTTTGCATAGTAAGATTCTTTTGACCTTCGAATAATTGAAGTTAAAGTATTTCGATACTGTCGGTATACTTTTTTCCTGTATGCAGAAGGGTTCTTCAAATACTTTTTGTATAGCTCTATCTTTTTCTTACATGATTTCAATATTGCTATAGTAATCCATGGTTTAGATTCCCTTTTTCGGCAACGCTTTTCTTTCAAAGGAAAACAAGAGTTCTGTATGATATTAAATTCACTGAGAAATACTTCATAGGCTCTGTCACATGACTCTTCATGCATCACATATTCCCAAGAATGTTCAGCCAGGGCAACCCTAAATTTTTCAAAGTTTGAGCGAGACATGTCTCTTGTATAAGTTTTATTACATTGATCGCGCTTAAGCCAATCACTACGTTTTGACCGATTGAAAACAAAAATTGGAAGGTGGTCTGAAATGTCTGCCAGTAAAATACCGCTTTTTAACACTTAACTTGTGTCATTGACAAAAATATTGTCAATGAGAGTTGAACTTGACTGAACTATTCTTGTTGCCTTTGTTATGAGAGGGGCATAAGAGTGAGAAAAAACCATTTCCAAAAAAGAGTTGACATTTTGGTCAGAGTGTACATCCAGTAAGTTTAGATTGAAATCGCCTAAAAAGTAACAGGTTTTATTTTCGCGACCAACTTTCTCTAGAATATTGTTAAGATCTGTTATAAAGTCAACACAGCTTTGAGAAGGAGGTCTATAAATTACTGCAATTATCAGGTTTTTACTATTACTGTGAGCTACCTCAACGAAGTAAGATTCTATATTTTCATTAAATACAGACAGATCAGTTCTTTCCTTAATATGAAATGAAGTTTTAGCAAACATTCCAACACCTCCTCCACGGGATGGTCGCCCTTTTCCATAATATTCGTAGCCAGCAAGTGACAATAGACAATCTGGACCTTTCGAAAGCCACGTTTCGCTGAGCAGAATAAAATCAACTTTACACTTTAGCAAATCTAGAAACTCAGACATAGTATCAAAGTTTTTATTGAGACTGCGGCAATTAATATGCATTAAGGATATGTATTGTTCATCCAATAACAAAATTTCGTTATTAAGTTGATCAGGTAAGTAATACTCCGTTTCTTTGTCTATTATATTGTTCATTAGGTCTGTGCCGAAGTTATCAATCGCACTATCATTGCATGATTCTAGTAAATCTTTCAAATCAAAATTAAAAATAGGTAGTTGAGATGACATAATGACAAGTACAAGTACGAACACAACTTATGAAAAAACAAAAACAAATTTTAAAATACAGGAGATGTATAAAAATATCTCTTGAATATATCTCTTGCTAATTGTATACACCTTTAAATGTATATATCTCTTGCTTATTGGCTCAGGAGTTATTTTCTTACTCTCATCATGATTTTAATTTGCAGGAATAAAGTACGTGCAAGCAATTTTATTTGTTAAACTTGCTTGTTTGTTTTTTGTTACAGCTCTTTGTTCCTATTGTTTGGTATTCCGAATTTCGTTATCCCAAAAGTTTCATTCTTGAAAATCCCACGTGCTGGCCTTCAATATAATCATAATGTTGAGTACTGGTCATGCGTCTTCATTGTGAAAGAAACTGTTAGAAATTAATCGGGATAAATTGATTATTAAGTATATACGAATTATTGTATACTTTGAGACTTTGGAACGATCCAAATGAGAAAAAAACACACAGATCCAATCTTACTGGGAAAAAACCGTGTTGAACATAGAAATAGGTATGGGATTACAACCACGCATTGCATTTAATTTGGTCCATTTTTAAAAGCTCTTTCTAATGCAATTCTTCCAAACTGGCCTAACACGGATGAGAAAGCTCAGACATTCTCATTTTCGTTTTTACCGGAAAACAACCTCCTCTTTGAGTTTTAAGTAATTTGGCCTCAACCCTCTCTCTGAGGGTCATTCGTGTCCCCTTAAACCTGGACGGAAAAGTTTAACGCACAAGCAATTAATTAAGAAATTGTACTAATGAGATAATTAGTCCATATTGAATATCAAAGTCCAATAATCGTTAGGGACTGTAATTTCATAGCCCCAATTGGTGCGACACGCCTATACACGCACGTTCCAAGCATCCGATCTAAGAATTAATTAAACATTGACCACAAGCTAGGTACGGTGTCGTTGGTGTGGATATAGGATGTTGGTGTCAGAGAATATATGATTTGTCTGTTTTGACATTCGAAATGAACTCTGAACGAAAGTGGAGTTACAGGAAGATGATGGTTGCGAAAAACAGAGGGTTCTCTCTCTCTCGATCGATCGATCTCTATCTTGTTTTTATTATTTTCTCTCATAATTAATTTAAGAAACTTGGTACAAATACTTGGAGTAAGAAATTAAAGCAGTTCATTGATGTATATTATTATATGGTTTTATGCAAAGATACCATTTAGCGTATAAGTGAAAGTATATTTGCAAGTTTTGTAATTCTTTAGATTACTTTATAGTGACTTAAAATACCGTTTTTTTAATTTTTTTAAGTTCCTTAGAAAAATAGAGCTCTTATCAATACATCATAGTGATCAAGACGTACTTACCACACACTGTTAATGATTATCAAATTGTATAAGAGAGATAAAGAGAGAGAGAAAAAACATTCTAAAAACTTCCTTTTTACGTTTTCAACGGTTGCGCAGGTGGGGTAGTTATTCGTCCCATCTAAATTTAACGTGAGAGTTAATTACCCACCTTCATTTGAAAATTAAATTGATCCCTCTCTCCTTTTACTTCTCCCCTTCTCTCTCTCTCTCTCTCTCTCTCTCTCTCTATCTCTTTTTCTCCATCCATCTCTCTCTTCCCTTTCATCTTTCTTCCCTCTCATCTTTCTCCCCTCTCCCCTCTTCCCTCTCTCTCTCTGCCCATCTTCTTTGCATTTCTTTCGATCCCTCCCTCTCCATCTCAAATCCCTTTATTCTCCATCCGTTATTTCTTCACCATATCAAATATGAATGATTGTTCCATCCTCCAAAGTCTTTTGACCAATAACACAGATCAAGAAGCTTAGAGGTAGAGACGAAAAGATCCCCCACTTCCTGAAAACAAACAATGACAACGGCAAAATTTCCTGCGTAAATCATGAAAAACATTTTCAATTTTGTCGATTTCCATACAGCAAGGTTACGTTACAGCGTTGCGCAAGCCATTCAGAGAGGCGTATAAAGTGGGCCAGCACTATAGGGGGGAGGGCTCTTGTGTTGGATGGGGGGGGGGGCATTTCTCTAACTTAATAGATGAATACATTGCATAATGATAAACAAGACCGCATCGATTGGGGGAGGTCGTGGGAAATTGTCCTACCTTCTTCTTTTCACGTTTCTTCCCCTTTTCCCATTCCTGTTCTCTTTCTCTCTATTATTTCTGTCGCCATTCAAGGGTTGGGGGTGGGGGGAGCAAGTGGCCCGTACCCCCTGTCGCTACGCCGCTGGTCATTGATGAGTGCTTGTGGAAGTTAGCAAGTCCTCGCTACCCTTGACTGTGGATTAAAGGAGGCCTAACTTGCGAGCCAAGTTTCTGCGCTTCGTAAGAGAGAGAGAGAGGGGCTAGAAGTATAGGAAGTGTGACGTCATTCAAAATAACAGCACTAGAACAACATTATTAAAGTATTTCACGATTTATTAATGTAGTACTGGTATACAATTATATCACATAATTTGCTAAATATTGTGTAGGAGGAAGGCAACTTCAGCAACTTTAGGGAAATCGGAAGATTCAAAACTTTTGAGAACTTTTCTGCAAATTATGACCAAAAGCATTTTAGTTGAAGGGGAATCAGAAACCTAAAAATAGTAAAATCTTAAGTATAATAAGGCAAAATTTACATTTTAGTAAACATTCTGAATATGCTTATATAATGGAAGATTGTATTCTTTTCTCCGATTTCAATAACAGAGGAATACAAAGATCACAGAAGACCAACATTAAGGTTGGAAAATAAAATAACAAACCTGCTTCTTTGTCCTCTAAAATAGTAAGGTACAAAAGAGAGAGAAAGGGATAGAGGGATCGAGAGAGAGGGATCGAAAGAGAGAGAGAGAGAGAGAGAGAGAGAGAGAGAGAGAGAGACAGAGGGGGAGAGAGAAAGAGAGAAAGGAGATGGGAGGGAGAGAGAGAGGGAGAGAAAGAGAAATAGAGAGAGAGAGAGAGGAATAGAGAAGGATATCTGTAAAAGTAAACTACTACATGAAAGTATTTCGCGGTTTCGTTTTCGGGAGCATACACAAAAGTTGGCAAATCAGTTTGCTGACAGCTGACGATTACACACACTGGGCGTGCGGGATATATAAATAAAATTAATATGAAACGGAAAAATAATTATCAACCTGTGTTGCGTTCACGGTCATTTCTCATACAAGTTGAGCTATTGTTGTTCCGTGGCATCGGCTATATACAGTCATACAAAAGAGCTTGCCAAGTTGTATTTTCGTTTTCCTTTTGTATGATGAATACAAATCCATTCTCTACGAATTTGGGGGGAAGAGATGTTTGTGACAAGATTGTGATGCTTTTCGCCATCTGTTGAGGTTCGGGTGTCGCTTTAAGGATTAGGTAGAGAGCAGTTGTAAAAAGATATGCACAATACATCGTTTTTTATTAGCGTGATACGGCGAAACATGTGCTACTATCTGACTTTATGACTGAGCTGCAAGTGTTTCTTTCAAGTGATTTTTTTTTTAATCGTGTAACTTGTTTTAAATAAACTTTAGCCCTCCACAGGGCTACGTTATTGGATAAAGTTAAAATAACAAAGAAACAAGCATACAATTAATTTTTGTTTGACTGACTTGGTAACAAGGTGGTTCTCTCATTTGTTATAATAATAAATACAAATTGAATTGACTTGATAACTTCATAAATTTGTATGCATACCAGACCAATTATAAATATATCCTTCATCCTCATAATATTGAACATCTTTATTTTTCCAGTACACCAAATACAGGAAACTTAGCTGTTGCTCAGCTTTTCTGAGATTGTTTTGCTTTATCAATGTTACTATGCCATTTACTGCATCATTTCTCCTAAATTTAGGGTAGAATTAAAAAACGATTTGAGCTTGAGTAATTCGAGCTGATATCTCCATATCTTTACGACAAACTTATTTATACAATGCTACGTAACCATACGATTGTTTATTTAGAAATCTTCATATCATTCTCAGAGAGAATTTCTTTATTAACTGAATATTGAATTTCACTGTAAATCATTCATTTGTAATGTCATAGAAACATGATTTACTTTTGATTGCATTACTTGTTTTGTAATCAATCGATCGTTTAATAGCCGGCATTAATTCAAATCGTATTGGCACATTAAATCTCTACAAGATAAATGAAATACTAATAATTTAAAATAAAAATGAGAATAATAGTTAGCAGTCTAGACATTTGTTTAGTTGTAGTAAATGTTATATGGGAGTGCAAGATAGAGTGGTATATTTCAACTTTTCAAAGTCGACAGAACAATACGATACTTTTAAAGATTGGAAATATCTTGGATAGAAAATTAAAAATACTTTACATTAAACTGTATTATAGATAATCACACATTACTTTTTAACATCGATCATATTAAAAGCTTAAAACAGTATTAATTTTATTCCATTTTCATTAACCAACCTACGATTGATTTCAATATTGACAATCAACCCTAACTTTCTCTAATGAACAAATCAGAATCAAGTTTCCATCAGTTTATTTTATTGCCGTTATAAGAAAAATGCTGATTAGTTGAGGTGAACACTTGATATTCAGTTGCTCTCAAGAAATTGAGAAAAATATTAGGTCTTTGTTTTCAAGATATTTTGAATTAGCAGATAATCTTAATGGTCACATCTTGCAACATACGCTCTCGCAACTAATAATAATTGTTGAAGCACGCTTTTTCCCTCAAAACTGTTCACAAATTAGTCATGACAGCTCCCGAGGCGGAAAATTGAGAATGAAATGAATTTATTTGTAGGGCTGTCTCTTCTAATAACAATTATCATCGCCAGTGTCATTTTGAAAGAAAAAAAGAAGATAAAAACAACTGTTTATTCCACTAAATCCGGCCTCCAACAGAATCAAATTTGAGGTCTGAATTTGATGAATTTATGCCAAACGAATGCCAATAATTTCACGGTCATGATTAATCGTGTCCGTTAAGTATTTACATGGATTGTGAGTTTTATAGGAGATGGAAGAATGGGCAGAGTAAGGGAAGGAGAAATAATGTAGGATAGAACGAATGAGAGAGAGAGAGAGAGAGAGAGAAAGAGAGAGAGAGAGAGAGAGAGAGAGAAACAGAGGGGGGCGGGGGTCTAGCCATCAAAATGAAGTCCATCTATACAAGTAATTACATGATTGGTGCCATGTTTTTGGAAAACATGCGCACTTTTGACACTATAGATATTACAAGGAAGCGTCATTTTATTACGAAATTATCCTCAAAGGACAATCATGACCAAATCACGGCATTGTGATCCCCGAATGGTTCAAATCGTAGGTGGAGAACGATTTAACAAAAATACAATTACTGTTGATTTCCCGACAATGTTCATTTCCGTCATAATCTTTTACACGATTTAACTTTACTCGGACTTTACTTAGGTAGGATAGTTATAATCAAATTAATAAGCAAAAAGATTCACTCTTGTCAGCCACTTCAAGCTCTGGAAAGTAGTATTCACCAGCATTTTAGACATGAGATTTACCTTGAAGTTCTGCAAAAAAAAAATGTATTAAAATAAACTACACGCTTGCAAATATCATGCTCAAATGATTGTTTTGCATTACACAAATAATAATATATCACAGTAATATTTTTTCACATTGTCGCCAAATATTTCAAAAGGGGAAATAAAACGAACGTTTTGACAGGTCAGATCTGATTGTAACAGAAATAGGGTTCACAATCAGTAATAATTGAGAAACAAAAGTATACAAAACATGTAATAATCTTTATCTGCGTGAACTTGACCGCAGCTTTTGAATCATACCTTATGTGCGTCCGTAAATTGGAAATAGGGCGGGTGACAAAAGTTCGAACTCTCTCCCTCGGTGGCCTTGTATTACTATTTGTTATGATTGCGACAAAAAAACTAGGACCCCTTTTGGCGATTTCGAGGGTCCTCGTAAATAATAACCCTGACCGTATATAGGGCGGTGTGTATGGCCTTTCATATACCGCTGTGTCGGGAGGGTTTAATAAGTGTTTCACCTGTATGTATAACGCCCGCCAGTTGCACACGCAGCGTCATTTCGGTGGCGATATTACCTGCGTCAATCGAGCCTGTGACGTCACTTAGTGCCTGCGCCAATCGAGCCTGTGACGTCACTTAGTGCATGCGCCAATAAGTCAACGCAATGCATGTAGTCAACTGTGTACCATGCCACTCTCACGTGAAGCGTCGAAGACAGCGTCAAATACAGCGTCAGTCGCAGGAGAAGTCAGGCTAAACGAGAACAAACATATTAAAAAGAAAAAATCTATTGCTGAAAAATAAAAATATGCAAATGAATCCAAACAGTGATCTGAAATAACAAGAACAAAACATTTATCAGTAATTTAAGTACTCTCGTAATAAATTATTTCAAATAATGTATGTTAGAATTTTTACTCGAAAGCTTCTCACCTTTATGTGTATAAAACCAAAACTTAAAGATAGAGTCATGCGATTGCATTGTGAAAGAAACGGTGTGGACTCGATCAGAAAAGGTTGATCATGAATTGGTGTGTACTGCAAGGTTCTGGAGTCATCAAAATGATAATAACTTTGGCGAAGTAACAAGCACTGTACACAGAAAGATATTATATGGGACAACACAAACACGTGGCATAACAATTGGGCCTCATTCTTAAGCTATTACTTGTCATATCTAAAATATGGAGGTATTTGAAGAGCAATGCTTTTCAGGGAACAGGTTTTCTCTGATTTTCTTCCATACTTGCATAAGAACAATCATAACGCTCACAAATTATATTTCACCTCTCCCCAGAACTCAACCTTCTTTTTTAACTCACTGAAAAGTTTATTCAACTTGACAGTCAAAGCTCCCTTTTTTAAAATCAAAATGATAAAAATGAGAAGACATATTTCATTAAAAGGAGATGAAGACTAATTCGGTTAGTTTGATTGATCGGAAGATAATGACGATTGGGAGATGGTGAAGATGATGATGATTAAGATAGTCAGACTAGCATAATATTCTAAAATGTGACGCTATTGTCATCAGAAATTTAATTACGATATATGAATTATTATAATGACAATGCTGATTTTCTTTTATCAAAGCATTTGAGTTGTTGATGCATATGATAATACAAAATAAAATCATTGCTATGAAAGAATTATGATGGTGGTCATTCGTGTTGTTTCAAATCCGGGTCACTCGATTTATAAAAGTACACGAAAAGAGAAATATAAGACAGAAAACAACTCTAAAAAACAAACACACGAAGTCCACCGCAGCGAACGAAACTTCACGGATCGTGGAAACTAGAAAATCTTTGACAATCTTTGGTCGGAATTTTTGTGTAGATTCATTTCCTGTTTTATGGTTACAATACTTAGAAGCTTTGATGTTTTTATTTCCTTCCAAGTGTATATTTTAATACAAATGGTTTTGTTTGTTTGCACAATATGTTTTTTTTTTTCTTCATATACTTCCTCTCCGTTTGATGTTAGAAGATAGTCAAACAAGCGATGCTTAGAGCAATGTGAATTCAAGGTGGTATCTTATATGCATTCATACTCTTAGATGAACATATAGAAAATGCGATAGGATGGGTAAGTATAATCAAAGTTTTAGATTTGACAAATGAACTAGAACTATGTTTAAAAAGGGGGTAAATATCTCTTTAAATAATCTACTCTCCTAAAACATGTAAAACGGAGACCACGTCGCTATTATTTTGTTGTTTCGCTTACTCCTACCGCTGCGCAAGTTTTCTTTTCAACACTCCTACGGTTCCGCTGGTTGTTTTATAACAGGCATCAATACTTAGAATCATAACACATATACATCAGATATTGATCAGATTGGTTTTTCATAACTATTTCTCTTCAAAGACAATGTCCAGTAGTATCAAAATCCATGATTGATCAGACTAATTTGAAATTTGAGGAGAAAGACGAGCGTCTTCGGCGAAAATTAGGACATACGATGATTATCAAGTCTTGAGCGGAAAGCGCCTACAGCGAGGAAGAAATAACGATAGATAAATAACTTAACATTAAAAGAAATTAAAATGAAAATTGTATCTGTTAAATAACAATCTATAACTTCCTGTTCAATAACACAGAAACAATCAACATCGACAAGGACACTTCTTACATTCAAATTCTAATGAAAATGAATCTAATTAATCATAATCATGCACAAATTGCATCATGAAAAGATTGATGTATTGCACAGCCGTGAAGTGTATATACAAATCGAAGCGGGTCAAAGGTCATCGATGAATAATTCGTTAATTACAAACCAAGGCTTACAATAAAATCCACACGGTCATATACAAATACGACGATGATATTAATTATGACAGTTTCAGAATGTATACATTGGTACAGTGATTGTAGGTGGGGGAATAGCAGAAAAATATAAACAAATCACGTTGAGTGCCAATATTCGACAGGTATAATTGGTCGTTTCCGGTCATTATTATTACTTGGATGTCTGCTTTGCTTTTCTTGGACCGTAAAACTGACCATGACCAAACCGACAATTATATCTGCACGCTAATTAAAAGCTTCGGTCACTGGACATCTGTGCGATGTCCACAAAACAATTAATGATAATAATAACAATGATTGGGAGATGATTTTGAACTGTTCAATGTCCGCGACCCACTTCTATATAAGGAGAGAGGTTTTTGAAGAAATTGATTTTGATTCGTGATTGATTAATCTATCGTTGTTTTAAAGCCCCTCTACATTGTTGGGAGCCCCCAAAATTTGATGGCAACATTTTCACTTAAATTGTATCATAATGTGAAAGAGGATGTCATTTCAGACACATTTCTGCAAGGATTTTTTGTATAAATAAATATGTTTGAAGTCGAATATATTGATGAAAGAATACAAAATTTAGGTTTTCTGCGTACAACAGAAAACCCAAATTATGCATTCTTCTATCAATGTTTGTCTTCAAACACATTTTTAGGGAGAAATCTTTGCAGAAGTGTGTCTTAAATGACATACTCTTTCACATTATGATACAATTCAAGTGAATTTTCGCCATCAAATTTTTGGCGGGCTTTATTAACGCATGTGGCTATCTACAAGCAAAAACATTACACCTTTGTTTATTAGTTGATATATTGATTACTATTGATCAAACAATCCGTTTAATGTTTCGTTCCTCAGTTATTTAGGAGGTTTTTGATCAACACTTAGACAAATGAATTTATTTACATATTGATTGAATTACTGATTGGTTGATCGGTCGAAGTTCATATCTGGTCGATCGGTTGACTGATTCGTTCTCTTTTTTTATTTTTTATTTATTGTTTGATTGATATGTGCATTGATCATTGACTAGTTGATGAATTTACTGATTGATCTTTTGACAGATTGATTAAATCATTGATTGATTGAATATTTGCTAGTTCAATCTTTAATTTGATGGTTGGCTTAGTAGTTTCTGCTTACAAAAAATGAATTCAACGTTATAAAAAACCAATACTTAAAACCGATATGTAAAACACTCGTTCGCTTCGTTGTACAAGTGGTATGCTCAGTTATTTGATTACAAAGATAATTAAGACATATCAGAATAGCTACGTTACTGATTTAGAAACAAAGAATGCCGCAATGATTCCAAATTGAAATGTGTAATCAGCACGTCATTCTATAATCAACCTGCGGATGGTGACAAAATAATTAGCCGTGCGAACAGGCCAACATTTTGTTTTTGGACGCGCGTTTATTGACCCATGGGTTTGACCGCTATAGAGATGACAGGAAAACCTCTGGCAATCATCACTTATTCTTTATGGAAAATGTGCATTGAAATATACTTATCTGGAACGCCTTGATCAAAGCCATGCATCCCATACGTTTTAATAATTATTTAACCAAATAATGGGGGGTGGCGATCCCCACCCGTAATTGATATCATTTCATCGAGGTAGACATTTTCTTCTTTCATTTCTCACCTAGATCGTTAGCCATGTGATCAAATCTTATATGTTCAGGACGCACATCCAGATCGGTATGACCCGCAGAAATGATAGGAAGACATCTACCAATCGTCACTTATTCTCTGTAAATGACGTGAGTCGAACCATATTCAGAATAAGTGAGGGGTGGTCGGGTGTGGGAATCACGATGATCGGAAACATACATTTCCTTTTAATTTCTTTTAATTATAAAGATATCTGTTAGGGGAGGGTAACTTTGATCGTCCCCACCGCGTAATCATTATGCTACAAGTGTAGTAGTGGTGGTTATTTTACCTGACTGCTATAAAGAAAGGATAAATGCTTGTTAGTAAGCAACCAAAGGAACGACGGCTTTAGGTCCTCTCCGAGAGACCTGGTATATGAGGATTTATGCCTTACCAAAGGGCACTAGCGCGTCGCCTTGGTTTCGAACCCAGGTCGCCGGATTACGAGACAACTGCTCTTTCAACTGAGCCATCGCGCCTCCTACTACTGTGGATTCAATCTATCTTTCTTGATATAGATCAATTTGCGATAGGAAAAAAAAACGATCTCATAATTTCAGCAACGCGAACAGACCCAAATTTACGTCACTATCCCATGATCCGGGTGGCAATACACAACTTCCTTTCTGCTTTCTGTTTCCTGCGGCGCAAAGTCATTGGCGTGCCCCAACTTCGCGGAACATTGTATTTCGGGGGTCGGGAGGGGGCGTACAAAGGGGATCATCGAGGGTTAAAGGGCAACGCCCTCGAGTCCCGTGCTCCCAGATTAACTAAGCCACCTGCCACGGACTCAATGTCACACACACACCTAGGTAGATTGTCCTCATCAACGCGACGTCACTATGCATCACGTTGATGGCTGGATCACCTTGCTTAGAATAACCATGATGTATTTTCAAGTTTATCGGAAGTAATAAGGACAATAAATTTACAACCAACTAACAGATTCTGATGCATAGCAACAATAATTCGAAAGAAAAGAGGAAGGATAAGGCTTTTGAGTCTGCAAAAATCAAATTTTTCAAAAATATTTAAAATTGTTCTTTGATTGCGACATTTCCGACAATTTGTTTTCTTTTTCGAAATGACGTCAACAAAACGAGAATTAAAGCCTCGTCTTCATATTCAATGATGAATTTACAGTTGAAAAAGTGGAAACAAACATTTTCCGGCAAGGATTTAAAAAAAGAGAGGCCTTGTAAAGGGAATAGGATTGACAAAATGCACAAATTTATGAAATTCTAGACGAAAGTGATAGATTCTTATAGATTATCGATTCTTTTAAAATTTCTTACAACATGTAATGTGAAATAATACAAATAAAGGGAAAAAAACGCTCATTATAGTCTTGGGTAAGCCAATGCGATCAGTCCTCATTGTTTTTAATTTTATTTTTAAAGACAACCTCCAAAATAAATACTACATCATGCATTAATGAAGAGATGAAAGGGCGTGGTAATATCCAATTAAAAGGGGCACATTGTTGGGGATGCACGTGGTCTGGATAAATCCGACTTTAATTGCCCTAATGTTAAGGGCAAAAATCTCTACACACTAAAACTTGTTTGTTTACCATCTAACACAGCCATATGCGGTTAACCTGTTATTAATGAAGCGCTGTATGGACGACGTTCATTAATCAGATATGAATCTGTTTTGATCCCTACTTCCCGTGTATGGCTTTGGAGCATCAGCACCTGACACAACCGACTGCCCCTCCCCTCTCATCTCCGATAGAAAGGACACCTCAATGCCCGCCCGCAAGCTGTACACCAGGGGGGTGTTTCACAATACTGTCATCAGTGACAAATGACAGTTTTTGTTATAAGCTACTGAAATCCTTGCTTCTGATTGGTTATCAACAGATTTGTCACTGATTTTTGTCATTTGTCAGTGAAAAAAGGCTTTGTGAAACGGGTCCCAGGTGTCATATTTCTAGCGTGGCACTGCGTCAATGAATGGCGCAGGCGCTGACGTGTCATGTGAGGGTTGGGTGAAATCAAATTATTTGATTTTACTGGTATATTCACCTATTGCCTTCATAGCTGCATTAGTGCAGGTAAAAAAAACAATCGAATGGGCGCCTCGTGTTCAACTTTTATAAAATGAACAATTCGGATATTGCGTTCGAATAGCGGGTGCACTTCATGGGTTTGATAAGCGTAGGTAATAGGGACTTTTAGATTTATACGTCGACATAGTGGACTGCTACGTGTGACGTCATTTTGCCTTAAAATGACGTCATACGTAGCAGCCCACTTTGTCGACTTGCAAATCTAAAACTCACTAATATTGCGATCGAAACGACACCACGTATGTTAGAGCATGAAAGGTCACCTCTATCACTTTCTTCGTCAAAATAGACCCCGCTATCGGCATCTCCTTGACCTTCTTTGACTATGGTGGATGCTTGCTTGGGGTTATCAGTCATCATCTTAGTCAAGTCACCATCTTCGTCACTATCTCAGTCACCAACCTAGTTTCTATCTTTGTCATTACCATCTTCATCACCGTCTTCTTTATCATCTTCACCATCTTTTATTATCATCGTCTTCTTCGTCACCATCTTCGTTATCTTCATTATAAGCACCTTTCTCATCATCTTCGTCACCCTCTACATCATCATCTCTATTAACATCTTCGTCACTGTCTTCGTAACTGTCCCCATCACCATTTTCGTCACCATCTACTTCATCATCTTCGTCACCTTCTTCGTCACCTCATTCGTCACCATCCTCTACACTATTTATGTTTAACTCCTGCATCACCAACTTTTTCTTTTCTATACCTTCTTCTCCATTTTCCTCATTTTCTTGGTCTACTTAATTGTCACGATCATCATCACCATCATCATCACTAACTCCATCATCATCTTCGTCGTCATCCTCTTCATGACCTTTGTCAAACTTTCTATCATAATCTTCGTTAACTCGTCACCACCTTTTCCCCACTTTTCGTCACCATCTTCGTCATCAAAATTGTCACAATTTCTTCCAAATCATTTGTTACCATCCTCTTCCTTTATTTCAAGACTATCTTTCAATTATCATCATTACCATAATGCACATCACCACTATCACCACCATCACCGTCATCATCATCATCACCATTTCCAACTTTTTTTTATTATCTGTCACTGACTGAGACACTAATACATTGCATTATCATTGTTAATCGTTATCACTTTAACTTCGAATGAATCTGAAAACTGCGAGAGATCGCAAGTACTTGTCCAAATAAAACGAATCACTAGAAATCCATTCAGCAATTGGCAGGCAGTAACACTGTCTTATACCCCGACCACTGCTGCTGTAGTTGTTGTAGCTGTTTAACCGCTGTACAGCAGCGCCTCTCCATCATGTCAGGGCGGTGGCTGCCCCGCATGTACCCGAGCTGATCGGGTCAACTGTTCGGACGAGGTATACGTACATCTTGTCGCAACTAATACAAAGACAAAAGGACACCTCTAATTCAGGTGACGGCTTGTCAGGGCGGTTTCACCATGGTCTTTAGTTTAAAAGATAGGGAAAATTGTAAATATTTGTTTACATGTCCAATGTGTAACGTATAAAATATGTAAAAGAAGGGGGAAAGAAAAAATGCTACTGGGATTTTCGAGGTATCATGTAAAAAAAACCTTTGACAGAAAGGCACCAACATAAAAAGATTTTTGTTTCGCCGAGATGGACTATCTCTTTAAAAGGTAATACTATTTAGTTTTATAGAAGTAGAAGTGTCTGACATTTTGTAGCATCGGGGGCTATGCAAATCAACGTTATACAAAAAAGCCGCATTGTCATTCTATAGCCGATAGTTTCCCCTTAGACAATGTTCTACACTAACCGAATTCCTAGACTAACACTACACCAATCACTATATGTGACCCTAACCCTAACCATACACCTAACCCAAAACCTCATATTCAAGCGCGAACCTAACATTGTAATCAGTTAATAATGTCTGTAACGAAATAAGGCCCGGAGCAAAATGTCGCAAGAGAAAATTGTCCCAGAATATAGTCAGAAACAAAACATCTTTAATACTACACATAAACACCCAAACCATAACAGCACCTGTAAAAGAGATGGGCGTCACACGAGATATTGCGGAGGGTGGGGGTCACACCTCATTTCAAAATCTTCACGACGAACAATCGATGTTCTGTTCCCAAAATTATCTCTTTCAGTCTTTCTATTATTTCAAAATTTACTGACTTTATATTGAACTTATTGAATTGAATTGAATTCATTAATTCCTTTCGTAAAAAAACATGCAAAGTCAAAAAATACATTATTTTGTATATAAAACAAATATCATAAGACAATAAAACGGAAAATACACGAAAGTAAAATTACGAAGTGGTTCGATCGTCAAGTATAATGATTGGCGGTATTTATTATCGACTAAATTGTCAACAGACTTAGGGCCGACCCCTTCCCCTCCCCTTTCCCAATAAAAATGTGTCAACTGATGCCCCTATGTGAACTATACCGGCACGTCAATCCAACTACATGACGTAAATCCCTTCTGTCTGAAAATCACACGTATACAACTGAGTTAGGTTTTCCCTTAATTTTTGTTGGGAATCAGTCATTATTAAGTCAGTTCTCAGAGTCAGACTGCCAATCACCATCAAATTCTCCAAAAAATCAGCCTGAACAACAAATATATCAATTACCATTTTCTTTCTCACAGGTCGGAGGATGTGGTTTGAAAAAACACCAGTAGATTTTCAACTTTTGGTGTCAAATACACTTCCTATATCAAATCCGCCACCTGATTCTGGCGTGTAATTATCCTGGCTCCAACCTCGCCTGTTGCTACCCCGCTGCCGCCCCGCTGCTGCTCCACCACCGCCCGGCTCGTGCACAGGTGTTGCAGTACAATAATGTATACGTGCGTATGGAAATCCGTTACCTGCGATGTACCATTATTATTTCTGATTTATGTATTCATTTATTTCTGATGTGTATACAGGGTGGCACATATCACCAATTATTAGTACATGTTGATTTAGAAATGTTTTATAGGAATTTTATGATTTTTTTTTCCTCGAAATTGGATGATCTAGATCAATACAAAAATATTTTCTGGATAGTTATTCATCAAAACGCAATAGGTTACCCATACTTGAATATTCCACAGAAAAAATAAAGGAATTCCGTTTCATCGATAACTGATTTTATGACATTGCAGTCATTACCACAATATCCCCTTCTTTTCATTAGGAGCTTTGAAACAATACGTTCTTGGAATTTCATTTTGCTTTCTTTTGGGTTTTTCGCTGGGGAGGGGGGGGGGGGGGGGCTCGCTTTAACAAGTTTAATATTCGTAGACCATTGTTGGTGTAACTTTCATTTCCCAGGGCTATACACTAATTAAGAAAACGATTATTGAATTTTTTCAAGGAAACAAAGCGATCTACTTATTTCCTTGTTCCTTAAGTCTTCTCTGGAATCACAAATAAAAAAGTGGTAAACAAAACGTCACGAGAAAAGTTCCTGACTCTCATGACCCCTGTACCAACATAAACATCGCAACAGGTAGCAAAACAGGGAAACTCCTCAATTCGGGTGCAATTTAATTTCCGATGTAAACGAATATTATAATGCCCTTGTTGATGAAAATTATTTTTTTTATCTCGAAATTCATCCGGTGTAAACTTGAAAGGGGATATTGTGGTTGTCTCTTGATCGACCATAGAATGGCAAGGTGTATCCGCTATTGATCGGCACGTTCGCCTCATATCATTGATAATATAAGGTTAGGTATTGGGGGGGGGGGGGGGTGTTTCATAAAGATCCTAAGTTGAAAATTATCTCTAAGTTGGACTTGACAATATTATGGAAAGCCATTAGCATCTATAAAAATATTTTGTAAAAGTTATTTTAAAAGGCATAAAATGTTGTTTCAAATCACTTATATTTTCTATTATCAAGGAGATTTCATGTTCTTGATGTGGAATTTATAAAAAGTCTAAAATACTTCAATTTATGCTTTTTTTTAATATATTTTATTTTAAGGCTACAAATGGCTCTCCATAATTTGTAAGTCCAACTTACACTCTAAGAAAAAAGGGTGCAAAAAAGGGTGCAAAATAAGAGTTTGCACCCTTTACATAAAAATGAACCCTATTGAAGGAAAAGGGGTTCAAAAAAGGGTGCAATATAAGATTTTGGACCCTTCCCACAAAAATGAACCCTAACAACCCAAAAAGGTGCAAAATAAAAGTTTGCATATTGCATGCATGTTCATGATTACTTTCCACGTGTTCACATAAAAATACATTTATCATATGATTTGTTAAGCAAATTATGACAATGCACATCAATTTTGTGATTTGTATTTTCCTTCGGCAATCATTAACCAATAGATTATTTTGTCTGATCATGTTACAATTACATTCACGTTTTAGCAATATATAGATTGATTATATGATTACTAACCAAGAAACATCATGCATGTTTAATATGTATATGTGTACGAGCAAATGTCACGAGTATTCCTCGATGATGGGTGCAGGATTGCACCTTTTAAAGGGTGCAGGATTGAACAATTAAGGGTACTAACATGTCTCCTAAAAGGTGCATTCTGGCACCCTCCTAAAGGGTGCAGGATTTAACCCCTAAAGGTGCTGCTATTGTTGCATCGGTTTGCACCCCGAAAGGTGCAGGATTGAACCATAAAGGGTACTAACATTCCCCCCAAAAGGTTCAATCTGGTACCCTTTTGAAGGGTGCAGGATTGCACCTTTAAAAAGGGTGCAGGATTTAACCCCTAAAGGTGCTGCTATTGTTGCATCGGTTTGAACCCCTAAAGGTGCATAGTTGCACCATTTTTTCTTAGTGTGTAGAGTTAAGTTCTACTTAAGATCTTTGTGAAACACCCCCTGGTCATGCAATATTGGATTGTGGAAGAAACTGTCTTGAAGCCATAGACCGGTTTACCAACATAATTATTCAAATGTATGGATGTTTCTACTGACTGACGAGTTATTCCATTAACCTGTTATTAATTAATGAACTACAATACTCAGAATCATTCTGCATATATAAATTGTTGCTTTGTCAGGAAAGCCTCGCGAAAGCTTTTGGGTTGTCAAAACAACCTTTGTTAAAGTATGTATCAAATTTGAGTATGATTGTTAGTAAATCTGTCTATCGGGAAAGGTTTCCTATAGAGTAGGAATATTGATGTGTTTTAATGATGATTATGATAATTGTTGTTGATAATGAAGATGATAATGATGACGGAAGGGGAATTCTTAAACGATAGTATAAAACCAAGCTCCGGTATAATTAATAGCTATTTTGCCTATGTATGTTCTTAACTGCAGCATCGTTGTGCCATTGACCTCTATGTACCTGCAATTTTTGTCACTTTCAAAATGAATCACATTTCTAAGTAAGAGTGTAAGGGTGTCTAACCCATTTAATCTGTGTAAATGATGCATTTTATAAATATTGCGGGTGTTGTTATATCGGTGTTACATCCTTAGTGTACAAGTTTTGGAGTTTCGACCAGAATAACAGAGTTTTTCAGTCCTTTTAACAATAACTATTGCTATGAAACTTTGAGGATATTTTCTCCCTTTAATTTCTTCGTTTAAATTCATAATCTTCTTCCCTTTTGTATTCCTTGTTTTTCTTTAGTTTTATTCATTTCTGTCGCATTTGGCTCTTTTCCCCCCTCATCATTATAATAATAATTTTATTATCTTTTACACTAATAATGATACTATTATTATTCTTTTTTTTCCGTAGCGCTTATGTCCACCACGCAATGCATGTACGGCAAGGCTCTCCAGTTAAGCTCTGTCCCATATACGTCCCGGACCGTCCCGGACCATCCCGGACCCCATCCGGGGTGATCCGGGATTCGCTCCGTGTTGACACCGTGTTGGCACCGGGGTGGTCCTGGGTGGTCCTGGATGGTCCTGGATGGTCCTGGGCGGTCCGGGAGTCGACCCCGGATGTTTTTGACGGTCAAAAACTGCCGGGGTGGTCCGGGACGGTCCGGGACAATAGTTTGATCCGGGGTGATCCGTGTAGCCACCGTGCTGGGTCCGGGGTCATCCGTAGTGGCGCCGGGGCAGTCCGTGTTGATCCGTGGCAGTCCGGGAGTGAGTTATTGACCCCGGATCACCCCGGCGCCCCTACGGATGATCCCGGACCCAGCACGGTGGCTACACGGATCACCCCGGATCGTTCCGGGATGATCCGTGTTGGCACCGGGATGGTCCGGTGTCATCCGTGTTGGCACCGTGTTGGCACCGGGGTGGCCCGGGACGGTCCTAGGCGGCTCCGTGCTGGGTCTGGAATGGTCCCATATAAAGCCGGACCAGCACGGACGAGCACGGACCACTCCGGACCATCCCGGACCATGGTCTGGGGTGATCCGGGATGGTCCGGGATGTTTTGTTCAAAAGAGTGTGATGCTTTTAAGCTACAGTCCCATATACGTCCCGGACCGTCCCGGACCATCCCGGACCCCATCCGGGGTGATCCGGGATTCGGTCCGTGTTGACACCGTGTTGGCACCGGGGTGGTCCTGGATGGTCCTGGATGGTCCTGGATGGTCCTGGATGGTCCTGGGCGGTCAATAACTCACTCCCGGACTGCCACGGATCAACACGGACAGCCGCGGCGCCACTACGGATGACCCCGGACCCAGCACGGTGTCTACACGGATCATCCCGGATCAAAATATTGTCCCGGACCGTCCCGGACCACCCCGGCAGTTTTTGACCGTCAAAAACATCCGGGGTCGACTCCCGGACCGCCCAGGACCATCCAGGACCATCCAGGACCATCCAGGACCATCCAGGGCCACCCCGGTGCCAACACGGTGCCAACACGGACCGAATCCCGGATCACCCCGGATGGGGTCCGGGATGGTCCGGGACGTTCCGGGTCGTATATGGGACTGTAGCTTTAGGTGCTCCATTATTTTCTCGGCTCTGCTAGGCTACCGATTTCGGTGCTCACATGCATCATTCAAGGAATTTCTTCTTATACCGGTGCCCATTATCACCTGGGCGGAGTGTGGCAAATGCAGATTAATGCCTTGTGTGTATGATGGGGAAGTAGGTGCGAGTCAGGTAAAATCGTGTTTATTCCTCCTGAGTGGTTTCTTTGAAGAAAGAACAACAATCCAAATATTTCGTCTCCTTTGATTTCGCAAAGGATACTAGTGCCGTACCGAGACTCGAACCCACATCCTTCGCAACCCCAGTCACGTATTGAAACCACTCGATTTCATTTGAAATTGAAATTGAAATTAAAATTAAATATTTATTGTCCATTTGGAAAATTTGTTTTTCACTGGTAAACGTTTACAAATCAATTTACACAAATAAATAATCATAATCATTTATCAACTCTCGCAGCAATGCATTTCATATTATTCTGATATCAAAGCTATATCTTCACCAAAAATAATTACCACAACACTGTCTTTTAAAAAAAAATGAATTTCCAAACTTGACATTCACCAACCCACCCCATCCATTAGAATCTCATTCAAAAGTGAATAACCGATCGCACGGTTATTATATTTAGCCTAGCGAGTAAAATCAACATTATGGCTAACCATTTCGCTCTTCAAAAGTCAGAATGTTATCATCAAACTTTCTATTTTCATTTCAAACATGTGTCCATATTATATACAATCGATTATTTTCCCACTTTGTTGTGTCAAGGTTGTCGGATATCCATACAAACGGTCGACCGCGGATACTTCTTCTACAAACAGGCAGAATAATTTCCGGATATCTTGTGATATAGACCCTCGGAATTTGAAAAGTGGAAATGCGTTTCTGGATGAAAATGGCATCAAAATGAAGGTTGTGTGTTTATAATGGGAGACGAGGTATCAGTCACGTAAAAATGTGGTCACTCCTCCTATAATTTCTTTGAAAGAAAATATCCCAAAGTTGAGTATCCTGTATATAGATTATCGGACTTCGTTTCCATAATAATGTTAAAGAAAAATCCTTGCAGTCGTTTTCTGAAATTTTAATTATGTGCCCGTCTATAACATTGACAAATTTCATTCCAACTCAGCTAATACGTTGCCTCTTTGCACTTCTTCGTTTGTTATCAAATTGAACAAAATAATGACCCCAGTTGGACAAAGAATTCTCTCAAATTGGTCCGATACATAATTTTCCGTCTTATTATTATGAGGCTATAATGTTTTTGATTATTCTTTTTAAAAGTAAAAGAGTCGGATTGAGGATTGTCAGAGAGTGGGGGCAGGGGAGGGGCATAATATGTGTGACACGTTTAGCATCATGCAGTTAAAGGACACAATCCTGGAAAGGTTAGCCTAAATCGACCCCCTTTTTTCCAAGAGGGGTGCTACTTTATCTCCTCTAAATAAATAAATAAGGGCGGAGGATGATGATGATGATGATGATGATGAGGAGGAGGAGGAGGAGGAGGAGGAGGAGGAGGAGGAGGAGGAGGGGGAGGAGGAGGAGGAGGAGGAGGAGGAGAAGGAGGAGGAGGAGGAGGAGGAGGGGAGGGGAGGAGGGTAGGAGGGGGAGGAGGAGGAGGATGACGACGATGATGATTACCATGTTCACTGAGCGCATTATTTATATCATTTGACATAATCTATTATCTAACCAATTTTAACAGTTCATGTATTAAATCACATTATTGTGAACGTTTGGTATTAAACGATGCACTTCCGAGCGGCGCATTATACAACCGGTGGGAAGCCGACAGGAAGCGGAAATGACCGAACATCTCCGAACAGTCACCGGCCACCACTCAAAGTGGACAAGGCACGGATTAGCGCAATATACCTGTCATAAACATCTCAATCTCCCTCACGCGATGGATGAGATCTACATCGAATAGTTTAATCCACCACACTGACTATAGCCAGTGCAACGACTGACTGCAATGACCGACTGATATAGACAAGTAGGTATAGGTGATTCGACCGATGGATACATAAAAAGAGAAATAGATCGACCGGTGGATAATTATCAATGATAGATACATGTAGATACATAAACCACATAAACAGATATACAGTCATGTAAATCTATAGATAAAATGTAATTGAAGGCCGATATTATTCTTACATGCAGACACAAGTTAAATATAGAGGCCAGTTTTTAAAATGGTAAATTATACAGATAAATTTATATATAGGTCCATAGGTAGGTATACATAGATAAAACAGATAGATATATAATTTCATACAGATAGATATGTTTATAGATAGATCAATAAATAATAGATAGATAGATAGATATTATAGATAGGGAGGTAGGTACATAATAATACATAGATAGAACGACGGATAGACGGCCGTATGTGACACGCCCTGATCCAAGTAATTATGAAGATAACTCACTTGCTTGGCAATACTTTTCTTGACAATTTTGTTCCCCCCCCCCCCCCCCACAGGATCCTGGATCCGACGCTGAACTGAGGGAGGGTGATAGAGAGAGTAAGTGGAGAGGGGGAGAGGGAGACAGGGAGAGAGAAAGAAAGAAAGAGAGAGAGAAGAAAAAAGAGAGAGAGAGAGAGAGAGAGAAAGAGAGAGAGAGAGAGCGAGAGAGCGAGAGAGAGAGAGAGAGAGAGAGAGAAAGAGAGAGACAGAGAGAGAGAGACAGAGATAGAGAGAGAGGGACACAGAGAGAGAGGGGGGGGGGGGTGCTACCGGGAGGGAGAGAGAGAGAAATGTCATGCTTAGGGCTATAAAGAGGTGCAACTTTGCGTATAGGCAGTGGGGGAGGGGCGGGGGAGGGGGAGGGGCGGGGGAGGGGGGGGGGGCAGGTGAGGGCAACAGGATTCTATACGGGTAAAATATGATTTCATCATCAGCCTCTGGGCGGTTTAGTAAGGGTGACGTGTATTGCACCACTTGACATGCTCGCCTGTCAAAACCACTAAACCCCATCACGCGAAAATATGACATGGGTTAAATTTATTAAACGAGATAAAAAATAATAGGAGGGGCGAGAATAATGGATGGCTCTATCCGACAACAGAGGAGGAAGGGGTTGATGGCAGGGGATTATGTGACAGGCGCTAATTTTGGGCCAGATTTGAAGGATTTGGAGCATTATTAATCGAGCGATCATGAGTGAAAGGTGCGAGTCACGCCCATGAAATTAGAGCCGCTGCTGCTCCGGGCCATCATGATGAGCATTGCCGATCATCCCGGGTGCAGTGCAAGTTAGTGACGGGCTCACAATGGATGGGTTAGGCAGAAGGGAATAGTCATGCTGATATTATGAATAATGGTTGTTGGTATAAACCTCATTCACACCGCCATGCAAACCGACTCCAGGCTGACTCGAAATCGAACGACTTTTGTTTTCCATTGGAGATAACGTAATGGTCTTGTTCGGCTTGTAGTCGGTCTGATATCGGTCTCCTTTGTGTGACTAAGGTATAATAAAGAAAGATATGGGGAGAGAGAGTGCAAATTGAAGTGGAGATGGGATAGATATATAGAAAGAGAAAGAGAGAGAGAGAGAGCGAACATTGGAAGCGGGAGATGGGAGAAGGAGGAAGAGGGAGGGGGGGAGAAAGAGAGATGGACAGAGGGCGAGATATGCGGAGAAATAATTGGCACAAAATTCAAATTCAAATTCAAATTCAAAATTTATGGACACAATGATATAGAGAGAGGGGGAGAGAGAGAGAGAGAGAGAGGGGGGCGGGGATAGAGAAGAGGGGAGTGAGAAAACAAGAATATAGAGGGTGGGGGAATTATGAGCATGATCCACGATGCTATCTGATTTGAATAGGTGTTTACAAAATAACTACGTGATTATTAATTTTGTATACAAATTACTAGTCTAAGAATCGTTTACCTTTCTAACGATCTATTCCCTTAACCTCATAATCCAAATGTCTTTCCAAATCAATTAGTTTCATGTTGAGTTCCTTTGAAATTTCGGTCACCACAGATAAATTACGTTGTATGATTTTTGTTAACAACATTGAAAATGCAAAAATGAGTCATGACCAGAGGCGTGGAGGGGGCGAGAGTAACAATCGACGTTGAATTTGAAGTTGGAGGTGGGGGGGGGGATATTATTAGACAATTATTGATGGGTGTATGGGAATCAGGTTGAATGACCTGTCAGTTGCCATAGAAACCCAAGCCTGAAGGGTGGCAACCGACTACAATATCAAATCTCTTTCCAGCTTGTCCTCCAAAAGTGCGTGCAAGTTTTCAAAAAATATTCTCCGAATTAACGATGACACTGAACTCTGCAATTCCAACATAAAAAAAAAGAAAGGAAAATATCTGAAAGGGAAAAATCTGGGAATGAAGTCCTCAAAAGCCAACAGAAGATCCGAAACCGAATCCCTATCTGCGAGAAGCCCCACAATCATCGCAACGGTATGTCAACGACTCCCCGCGGCCACCCGCCCGCCCTCCCATCGAGAGGGGCATCCCTGGATGAACAAGTCACTAGCTGAAAGGTGCGAGCGCAGCTAAAACAATCACGATGAAAGTGATGGAACCCTGTCGTAAATCTGCCAGCATCACTCCTGCATGCGACCATTTCACCTGTAGGGATATAGTTTTGTTTCATTTTTCATATCTTTGTGATGAGTCAATGTTGATTCGGTAACCTGAGAGCTAACGCATGGCGAAAGAATGTGTGTTGTGAGCAGATCAGTGGTGTGTGACGATCAAAACACAAGCCTGCCTGCATGCACGCATGCGACCGAGACCAGAGAAGTTTGATGGACAGAACAACTAGCTTTGATAGGTCCCGGTTCCAACATTTCGAAATTCCCTTCCTTCAACCCCCAAAATCGATCAGGAAAAAAGGTTCGTTGACCTAATTTTTTCTTATGAATTCAAAGATGAATATGAAAGGTATTGATAAAGATTATGGAAATATATTATTTGTAAACCTATCAGGGAGGGATGTGAGTTTTAAGTGTCGTATGTAGGGACGGGTGCTTTAGGGGCCGACGCCCCTCCCGCCCCATCGGATAGCAAAATGAGGACATTAAAATGAAAAGAGATCAAGAGAATAAAAAACAGAGAGACGGGAAAGGCAAAGTGGAAAGAAGCTATACACCAATCATTGTGACGAGGGCGAAGTTGTGGACGAACGTCCAAAAGAAAAGACGAGTGTAAAAACTTGAGATTGAACGTCTTGACAACTCGATTGGGAAGTTAAGGATCCCAAGTTTTAACACAATGATACAACCCCTCCAAACTGTCTCGCATTTTACACCAGTTAAGACCGTTGCCGCCGTCCCCCCCCCCCTCAAAAAAAAATAAGGAGATAAATAGAATGTAGGGCGAAAGTAGGATACGAGTAGATTAGTACATATCAGGCCTTATTTCCACCTCATACGTGTGTACTTTGCTTCAGCAGAAGATTTTTTTTTTGTGAATTTGGGACCATCTTGCGCTTTTCAAATGATATCTGGCATATTGACTTATAACGGGCTTTAAATTCTTTTCGCAAATATATCTTTTTTATGGAAATATTAATGGCGTAGGCTTAATTACTATTGGTTTAATGGAGATATCGCGCACAACTTTGTTGTTTGTTGTAGAGGTCTTTTGATTGGCATGTTTATTTAACTTGTAATTCCTTGTTCTTCCCCCGTATTTTGGAAAAGACAATACTTAGATTTGTAAACAGCAATCACGAAAAGGACTGGCACAACAGAATATTCAAGGCTGCATGTATAACTGACACAATATTCTGTTCACAGATTTTCTTGATATCGTGCGGTGAAGGCGAGGTATGGAATTTCTCAAAAATATCTGATGACAATTTAAAAGACTCCTAGAGGTATATCGGTGAAAACTAAAGTACATTGCCAGGGTCATTGTTCTTTGGGGCGAACTATCAGTGTGGCAACAGGTATTTGTGACACATGGTACATTTCTGTGGTCCAGCAATCGACGAGTCTTGAAATTAACTTCAACCTATTGCGAACATGCGCGTAATATACAAGTTAGAATGTACATAGCAGAATGTTTGTGGCTGCTCGTAGATTTCATTCTCTTTGCAAAAAAGTGCAAGGCTCTGTACTATGAAAGGTCAAATTAGTTGTATTCTTATATCCTCCTTATTTCGAACGATAGAATAATGATTTTACGCCCTATTCGAGGGGAAACGTTATAGTTATAGGTCCCGTATGACAAATGAGCCCGAACGACAATCTGCGTATAGATCCTTCAGAAGTTTAGCATTACATGTACAACGGTTTCATGGAAAAGAGCAATGTTTCTTTAACTAAATAGGCAAATACAAATTTTAAAAAAGATTGGTATTGAAAGAATTTGGTATAGACCTATAGATTCAACAATATTTATGCAATCTTTTCTCACATTCCAATAGTCTTTACCTGATTAATTTGTCTCCGTTGCACTTTTGCACTGTATTTTGTTAGACTGTTCAATTTGTATAAGTTGTTGAAATAACTGAAACTGTAAATAATAGGGTATAATTTGCCAACTTCGGTAGATATTTTGAGATACAAGGTGATTAATCGAGCTTGGTTAAACTGCCAACATTGACAAGTCACCTGCTTAAGACCCTTGGCAAATTCTACACTGTCAAATTTTATTTAAACTAAATTGCCATGACAGCGTTTTAATTACTCCCTAGCTGAGCTCGCTGTTTGGCAGCTGGCGAGAAAATTATTAAAAGTGAACTGCCCACACCCTTTACAAAAAAGTGAGTGTCACTATGTTGATGTCATGTGCCTGCCCGGGTATTAGATGTAAGAATAGTTTGATTCTGTTCATCCTGTTTATGGCACTTACAGCATAAAATTGAGATGTATGTTTTCCCCCTCTCAGTGCTTTTTGCCCATATCCCTTTTCATCATAGTCGGTCATGTGTAAATTCAGTGTGCAGAAATTCGGAAAGACTACGATAATCACTTGCACACACCTGCCACTAGTGCGTACATAAGCCAGCGCTCGTCCGATTGGACTGCACTGGCATTACAGCAAACTCCGGTGAACTCGCTCGCTGATTGGTCAATAACCCTTCAATGAGTTAGCTCGTGCGCTTCTGATTGGCTGCTTACGCCTCGCCACTAATTACCATAAAGCCTACAGCATACAACCTCGTATACTATAATATACGTGTACGCACACTTGTCGATAATATGCACGCATATATGCATAGATCATACATGTATAAAGATTGGCGATATTTATAACTCGAGCTCATACACTTGTTGAGTGGCAGTAAGCGTGCACTACCGTATAATTGAGAAAGGAAGTTATTGACTTAGAAAGGAACTCTCAGCGGACAACTAACTTCATTAATTGTTCTGAACTTGGCCAAAGCTGTACCGGATTTTAATAATTCATTGTCACAATTGGAGATATTTTACCAAGAAGATGCCGAGGTCTTTTCTCGTCAAAAAGAACGCAAAGCAAGCCGCTTCGGGGCTGAAGAAGTTGCAACATGGCATTGCTACCACAGGTGAGATTTTCATAACATTTAGTTTTTAAAAAAAGTTTTGGAAAGTCTTTTTTTAGATACATTTCTGGCAGGAAATTGAATCAGATTTTAACAGAATTGTATTGGCTAAGTTATCCTGGTCACTGCATTCATTTGCTTGAGATGTTCGTTCTCAATGTCGTTAATTGTCTTTGAAAATATTGTTACAAAAATGAGGATTTGGGGGAAATAATAGACCAAGTTTATTTGAAGTTTGATTGACTAGATCTAGGGACCATTTAAAATTCACGTTGCGCACAGGTGCAACACAGTGCTTTAAAGTGTACTGTTACCACCTGTTGAGTGTTGGTCTAGTCCAACTCGCGGACTAGGTCCTAGTTAGCCCAGACCTAAATGAAGATATCAACTTTTATTATCAATTAATCTAACTTGTTACTCCTAATGTGTAGTGTACAAATTGAAGTCTTTCTGAAGAAGAAACGTTTTGTGATGTAAATACTAAACGGAGACTTGTACATTTGGCCTACAAATAGTCTAGTACAATTTCAGATATTCTCTATCTCCTAGGAATGGTAAGACAGGTTAGCAATGCCAATTCGGTCCTTTTTTTAAAGACTGTATTTTAATTTTATAATTTATCCGGTCAAACACTAACGATCCCCATCTCTAAAAAGTATTAATTGTGCTTTTGTTATTTAAGTGTAAACTGTTTGTTAGAACTATTGAAATTGTAAACTGATTGTTTTAAGGTGTCGGCCTTATTTGCAAATTTATAATTTCTTTGCTCCAAATGAAATGCATCAAAAGCACCCAGAATTAGTATTAAATAGTCAAATGTTTCTCCTACAGGTCACTAATAATCATAATACTATCTTGCTATTTTGCATTATTTGGCCTACAGTTTCTGTATTCTTTGTACCAAGTTGTACTATTGTAGATTCCAAATTTAACTTGAATACCTTTACCAGCTCAACTCATTCAGCCAATATCGAAACATCTAATCATGTTACATCAAGAAATTAGAAGACATCTTTTTTGAAATAATTATAGGCTATAAAGCATAAGTATAAAAAAGTATAAACTATAATGGGCATTTCCCTCAAATGTTGATTTAGAATTTTTTATTTGGCTTGGTAAGAATGGTTTGTTGGATCAAGGCAATAGCTGAGACTTTTGACCGTTTGTCATTATTTCCGCTTTAGTCTAGACCTATGTAGACTTTTTAGCTATTCGCAAAAAGTCGTTTGAGTATATATAGCATAATAACTCTTTTGTTTTGTTTCGTTGTTAGTAGACATTATTATTTTTATGTCTCCATTTATTCATTATTTTTCTTTGTTTTGTTTTGTCTATACAGCATACGACGCAGGCATCATGCTAGTGGCAAGCTACCCCGAAATGTCGGTAGCAGCCCCCGTCAACATCCCGCATCCAGTCATCCACAAACCCGAGCCTCTCCAGGCCATTCCCAATCCATCGGCCTACTGGCGACACCATCCGAATGTGGTCTACAGCGCCGCAACGTCACCGTTCGAAGCCGACACCTTCCCGCACATCCACAAGGGGTACAGCCCTCCTCCACCGTTCTCCCAACCTCTCCACGCCCACCTCCCGCAACCGTCGCTGCATCATCTCCTCACCACCGACGCCGATTATTGACGACGAGAACCGCATGATCACGTCCCTGTCTCCGAACCAGCACCCTCACCATCACCACCACCACCACCACCACCACCCTCACCCTCACCACCGCCAGCAGCATCTTCAGGCGTCGACGCCCGCGGCGGCCTACCCCTACCGCTACCGCAGCGGCGAAACCCGAGAAGGAGATCAAAAAACGACGCAGCAACAAGAACGGCGAAGACAGCACGAAGTACCACTGCCCCGACTGCGGGAAGGAGTACTCGACGTTCGGCGGGTTGAGCAAGCACAGGCAGCTGCACTGCGACGCACAGAACAAGAAAACCTTCAACTGCAAATACTGCGACAAGGAATACATGTCCCTTGGAGCTCTCAAAATGCACATCAGGACACATACCCTGCCTTGCAAGTGTAAGTTCTGCGGGAAGGCTTTCTCCCGACCGTGGTTGCTGCAGGGCCACATTCGCACTCATACCGGCGAGAAGCCCTTCTCTTGCCCGCACTGCCAAAGAGCGTTCGCCGACCGGTCCAACCTTCGCGCACATCTCCAAACCCATTCCGAAGTCAAGAAGTACAGCTGCAAGTCCTGCGGGAAGACATTCTCCAGGATGTCTCTCCTCAACAAGCACGAGGAGTCCGGCTGCATCTCTTCAAGTAGTGACTGAAGCATCCTCTATACCATAGAACCTAAGATCCCGTCATCAGACGGCTGGTGACAATAAACAAGAAACCGTCGCTGTACAGTTGTATTTAACCCAGATAATTTATTACAAAAAGAATTGTTCTATTATCTTGCCAGAGTTCGAAGAGAAATGGCTGAAAAGTGTCTAAGCAGCACTGAATTAACAGTACCAAAAATGCAGCAAGTAGAATCATTTTAATTCTAGAGACAGTCTAGATAGAAACAGGTCATCATAGAAAGAACTTCGTCATCTAAGCAAATCTTCGTAACGTTCAGGAACTTCAGGAAACCTCATGCAGATTTTATTTTATATGTCTTGAGAAGGAAGAGACAACGAATTCTCCATTTTTAAACGAAATGTGTTCCATAACTTGCCATTTAACAAATATGTCTACAACTCGTAATGCCATAACAATCTCTGGGCCAAACTGCTGGTTTACATTATCACATTTAATCCCTATTTTACATAATTCTGCCATTTCAGGTTTGACTGCGAGGTTGGGAGGGGGAGGGGGGATGATTTACAATGAACAATGACCGGGGTAATAATATATTTGTAAAGCGCTTAGAGACATTTGTATTAAGCGCTATATAAAAATTAAATATTATTATTATTAATCAGTTTCTTTTCCTCCCTCCAAATATCAACTAAGTAAGCAGTTCAATTGAATACTAATATTGCCCCCGGCTGCCCCTCCTTCAAGGTTTTAGGATTAACTAGAAAAAAGAAAGGGCGTGGTCCATTGCAATCATTCAAAGTAGGGGGCGCTATACCAAAAATCATAACGAGAATCAACGGGTGGGGGTGGCTTGCTGTGTAGGAGGGGTGGTGATTGCACGGTATTGTGTTGAACGGGTAGTATTGTGTACAAATGTTTCTTATTTTGCTGAAAGTTTCGGTTTATGGAATATTTCATTGTCTTTAATATTTTGACATGTTTTAACTTGTTTTGTTAACATTCCAATACTGTATGCCATTTTCCCACCATACCCCCCCCCCCCCCCACTTCTCATTTAACTCGTTCTGAGAGTTGAATCCGTGTTGTGATATGTTTGGTGCTAACAATTAACCGGCCAGCTTGAACGGATATGAATAGTGTGCAAACTAGTAATTTTCTAGAAATTGAGCTTTATTGGGTAGTTTAATCACTTGCCTCCAAGTAAAATGGACTGATCTTGATGTACTTGCACATATCATTATGATGACTATGTTATCAATATCCGCACTTGTAGAAAAACAGTTGAGTTGCAACGTAGAGTGGCCACGTTACTGTCATGTTTTTTAGTTTTATGTTTGTCTTTTAATAGTTCATAAAATAATATGGAAGTGGTTTAGGCCAAGATTTAGGTGCAATTTTTCATCGTCACAGCTCATATCTCATTCCTTACAAAGATATTAATATACTCGTATACCTCCGCTGAAAAACTTACTGAATGCATTCCACTAATGTTTCTATTTCAAAGAAAGATATTTATTTTATATTTTAAAAAGAGAAACTGATAGACTCTTTATGACATTAATTTCTCCTGTTTCCCTCCTGCCTAGGAAAGAAAGAAAAATATTATGTGAATTTATGTTTTCCATTTTACTCCTAGAATATAGGAAATAATAACAAAAACATATTTTCAGTTCAAGGTTGAAAAACACGTGACATGACAAAGTCGTGCGTGCTTTTCGAAGCCTAAGTTATATGACGAAGTTGGATTACGAATGCAGAAAACCTGTACAGGTTAATTGAGACGTCTATGACGTAACAATGAAATCCTAGAATGAAGCAACCACATCGGCTTGTAGTGAATTGGATTAATTAAGCTCGTTCTGACCATGATTTCTGCATGATCATCCTTCATTCTACGTAGAGCCAACGGAAATACGTTGATCGTTCTTCCTCTTTTTTTCTTCAACGCCTTCAGTTTAAAATGCGTAACAAAGAAAACGTGAAGTTCTTACTCGAGTTAATGATAGATTTGACCAGTTAAAATTGAATTATCCCAAGTCTGATAGCGAAAACACAGGTTTTCGTTTAGAGTCATAAGTACGCCGATAGTTCTATTAAAAAGAAGACTGTCCATTTCTTTGTCTTAACAAGAAGAAGTTTTATTGAAATTGTACTTTATTTTGAGGATTTGTACTAAATAGTGTACACACACAATGAGTGTTTTTAAGGGTTATTTGAGATTTTCACTTTGTTGTTTTTTGTGATTGTTTCCTTCATGTTATGAACAATTTGAATCACACCGTGCCTTGTAAAGATGCTAATTTATTAAATTTATTTCTGTTGAGTATTTATGAAACTTTCGGTTTGATCGTGTGCTTTTCAAAATTAGCGTTCTGTTATGAAAGTTTGGTCGGTGTGTGAGGAAATAATGATCTGTTGATTTTTGAAGTTATTTTCAATAAGGAAAGACAAGTGACGATGTGTTGAGATAATGTGTTTTTATTACTGGGAGCTTCTTTCTGCAATTAAGGGTTGATGGCAACGTGTATACTTGTATGCTGCTGGTGGTGATAATGATGATGCTGCTTGTGGTGATAATGATGATGATGATGGTGGTGATGGTGATGATGATGGTGATGGTGGTGGTGATGATGATGAAGATAATGGTGGTGATGGTGATGGTGATGGTGGTGATGATGATGGTGATGATTGTGGTGATGATAATGATGATAATGGTGTCGATGATGATGATGGTAGTGATGGTGATGGTGGTGATGATGATGATGGTGATGATGGCGAAGATGATGATGGTGGTGATGGTGACGATGGTGATGATGATGATGAAGATAATGGTGGTGGTGATAATGGTGGTGATGATGATGATGATGGTGATGGTGATGATGATGAAGATAATGGTGGTGATGATGATGGTGATGGAGATGGTGGTGATGATGATGGTGATGATTGTGATGATGATGGTGATGATGGTGGTGATGATGATTGTGATGATGATAATGATGATGATGATAGTGATGATGATGGTGATGATGAAGATGATGAAATGAGAAGGAGGAGGAAGAAGATAAGATAAAAGATGACACATTACTGTGGTTATTGATAATGTTGATGGTAGTGTTGATCGTGATGATCATGATGATGCCGATGACTATGAAAAAGAAGAAGGAGAACAAAGATACCGATAGTGATTAACCGTGATCACGATGATGTGGATGATAATGAGGAGGAGAAAGAGAAAAATGTAGATGATGGTTATTATTGATGATGAAGACGGATGATGTTAATGATAATAAGGATGATGATGATGACGATGATGATGATGATGATGACGACGACGATAAGGAAAACTGCCTTTATGTCCGGTCTTTTCAGAAATGATACTTCCCGAATGAGATTATCGACATTGGCCGAACCGGCCGACAACCCCCCCACCCCCCCCCCCCTCCCTCCACCCCCACACCTGCTGAGTATATAATGATAATAATTGTCATTATGACCCCAAAAATGAGACTATCCCATGAACGAATCCTTGATTTGGAAGGAATAGGAGGGGGGGGGGGGGGGTGGTTTCATGTGCATGCTTTTCACTACTGGGCTAATTTTCTCCTCAAAATAAAAGGGCGCCACAACGACGGTGGCCGCAACTGTTTCAATTTTCTCCTCTTATTTCTTCATTTATCTATACATTCATTTATTTTGTTACAAATGATAAGTTTTGAACCCACCAAAAGAAAAATCCTAAAATAGCAGTTTAACTGACTCGAAACCAATCAATTAAGTATTCTTTGACCCAACAATTTCCATTTACTTCATGAAGGCCACACTGCGCAAATATCCAACATTAATTATTTGATCTTTTCTTTTCATTCATAGAAAGGTAAAGGTAATTTCCTCTCGATAACCGTTCACCATGCACATCAAACTTGAGTTTCATTATTCCTTGTTTGATTTAGCTAAACCGAGGTAAATATTTTGCTCCGCGGCGAAAGGATGTAGCAGGCGGAAATATCCGTCGGCCCATTGTCCTGCGTGGAAATGACGACGTATAAACTTGACTTGAACAGGTTATTTATTAAAAAGGGGAACTTTTAAAGTTGTGAG